>RJWM01003722.1:0-77601 GCA_004363535.1 Dasyprocta punctata | reverse complement strand
GTGGCATCACACTCGTCTAGCTTCTGTTTTCTCAATCCTGGCACTTAACCTGTGTCCTTCTATCAGATTTGCAACTGTGCGATATGATCAAGGAGCCAAGAACATTCGGAACCAGTTCATGCACCTGACCAACTACAGCGTGAATAAGAAGAGTGGAGACTATGTGAGGTACTGACTGTGTCTGAGCTCAGTCAGAGAAGTCAGGCTTGGTTCGCAGATGTGGAACGCAAACGTGTTTCACTGGAGCGTAGCATTGGGTTTCTGGCTCTGTAACACCTATGGAAGGGTCATGTAATGCAGTTTTAGGGCATATTTGTTGTTGTGTCTCCATTGCTTGTGCAGTTAACAGACTGCCTTTCTCCACAGAAATGAGCCTTCATCGTTTTATTTTCCTCATTGTCTTTCCTCACTTTAGAGAGCGGGAATTTAGTAGACATATGAAACTTTTTTGTTGGTTTGTTTGTTTTCTTTTTTTGAGATAGGGTCTCATTATGTAGCCCAGGCTGGTTTTGAACTCACAGCCGTCCTCCTGTCTCAGCCTCCCAAGCTTTGGGATTGCAGGTGTGCATCATCACATCTGGAGGAACTTTTTAGAAGCCAAGAAATGAGGTTACTCCACCACTTGGAAAACATACCAAAAGCTTGAAATATGTGTCCTCTTTGACACAGAAGTTCCATTTCTAGGAACTTAACCTTAAGAAATAAAAGATGTGTGCGTAGGCTCAGAGGCAAGAGTGTTTTCTCCTGTGCTGTCAGAGGCGGTAAAATCACATTATGAGACAGTATGTTAAAGTTAATTTCCTCGTTGAATAGATCAATAACTGAAGCTATTTTTGTTTAGGAAGGAGGAAAAAAAAAAGGAAGGAAGATATACACTGAAATGTTAACTGTGCTTAACTATAAGGAGTGAGATTGTGGGTGGGTGATTTTTGTTCTCTTCTATGTGCTTTTATATTTTTTCTAGATCTTGTTTGGTCAGGAAAAAAATCACAGAGAGAAATAAAGCCATCTCAGAAAAGAATTCAGTGGAAGGGAGTACCAACCCAGCTGTGTGGGAATATTCCCCTTGCTCTGTTTTCTTTCATACTGATAATTTTGCCAGAAAGTGGAAAATTAGAAAAGAAACCCAAACAGTCACTTTCTATGCAGACTACAAAATAGGTGCCTATGCCACGTGTGGTGGTGCATGCCTGTAATCCCAGCACTTGGGAGGCTGAGGCAGGAGGATCCTTGCGAGTTTGAGACAAGCCTGGGCTCCAACGTGAGCTCAAGACCAGCCTGAACTCCATAATGAAACCCTGTCTCAAAAAGACAAAAATAAACAAATAAATAAATAAAAATAAAAATTAAAAAAGGTGCCTACCATGTCCAAAGAGAGAAAGGAAGGCGTCTGGAAGGGCTGAGGTAGCCACTGAAGCTACCTAGGTTTCATTGAGTGGCCTGTGATCACTGTTAAGCATTGACTGAAGATGCTGTATCCTTCAGTAGGGAAGGGGAGCGGAGGCGTGGCTGCTGTCAAGGATGGGATGGCACCAGGTGTTGAGAGGGCAACTGCAAAACCCAGGTTTCAGACTGCAGGACTTGTTAGCATTCACAGGCATCTGCCCCGCTTGCCATTACAGCAGCAAGACGCTTCCTCTTCCTGACTGCACGCTAGAGCGCTCTGCCTTCCCTGATGACTTCATCTACCACCAGACAGGAGGAAGCTTGCGTCTTGTGTCAAAGCAGTTCTCTGTGTGGTTAGCGAATCAAATTGCTGCAAATTGCTCCTGGTCAGCTCTGGTCTGAATATGGCATCCAAGGGTTTCTAGACTTGTGACATTTAACGTCAAGGGCAAGGTGTATAATCCCCAGTGTTATTCATTTATTGCAATTGTTTTTAAATTTATTTACATTTCTTTTCATGTTTCCTTTACTGTTTTATAATTGGGTAAGGAAGAATTTACCTTCTTCTCCCCTACCATCTTCAAAAGTGCAAAGGAAATGCATTTTAGTTTTCATTTAAGAAATTGGTAAATCAATGCAGAGGGATATATAACAGAAAAAGCAAGAAAAAGTGACTGAGTACAAGTTAGCAAAATGGATGGTTTTCTGAAAGCTTAAAGAAGACTCTTATAAAGAACGCTGTTTATGCGGTACAACCTAGTGGCATATATGACCTTGATTCCTTAATTCCTTTTAGTTGTGATGATCCAGAAGTGGAGGATTATGGGAACAAATGGAGCATGAGTGCTATGCTCAGGTACCTGAAACAAGAAGGCAGAGATACAACTGGTAAGTTTCAGCCCCTTTCCTTCTTGATTCCACTTTGTACAACTTTACCATTGTCTCTTGCCAGGAGCCGTTCTTGTAACTGATAGTGTTGCTGAGACACCCAGTGGGTGATTTGCTATTGGTGTCACTTTTTCCTGGGCTTTACAAAAGGTTAAGAGGCTTCCCAGAAATCTCCAAATTCCTTTTCTGGTTTCTAGTTTGGGAGGCATAACTTTCTGATCTTCAGTGAATTTATTCCCCTCAAATGTTGAAATGCTAACTAAAAGACAGCTAGTCTTTATATAATAAATTGCATGTCTCTGAATGGGCCCTGAGTTCAAATTTTTCTAAGTTAATCTCTTTCATCCCTGTTGCTGAGATGGAGAAGGGGCAGAGTGGAGTTTAAAAACAGGGCATAGAGACAGAATGGACTGAGCCCTGAGCAGACTGGAAAGCAATGTCTTAGTCTGGGCTGGCAGAGGTGATGGCGAGGAGTAAGGAAGGATGGCGACTCCATTCCCATTCTTTCTTTTATCATAGGAGACCACCTGAGCATGTACTTCTGCCAGCATTCTCAGTGAATCAACCTATTTAGGGCCGTGTCTGCCCCTATAGCACCCATTCCAAGGATCGCAGTATAGAGGCTTTCTGAACAAGGCCATATGCTTTTTGAATTATATCATGACCTGGTCATCATTCGTGCATTTTAACATTTCCTTCTCCTTCATTTTGAAATTCTTTTTTGCAGCATTGATGGCCCACGTGGAAGATCTCATCATTAAGACTATAATCTCTGCTGAGCTCGCTATTGCTACTGCTTGTAAAACCTTTGTTCCTCATCGCAGCAGTTGCTTTGGTAAGGAGCATGGAATGTTTTGTGAGGAGGATCCTACAGGGTTGGGACAGGATTCTGGGGCAGAGGGGCTTAGTGATGAGCAAGAATGAGTGGTACATGATGGACTTTGGCTTCTTTCTCACCTCGGATAGCACAGGAGGAGCCCACTAAGAGGCCAGTGGTGAACCTCAGCTGGAAGTCCCATGAAGAATAACTAGGTTTTGGTGTGGGAAGCAGGATTGGAACTCAGCGTGGGTCTCTCTCAGAGTGCAGGCAGAAAAAGTCTGCAGTGAACTGTATAGGAATCCAGCTCTAACAAATATATTCCAAAACTCTTTGGCAGCCAGAGTGGGAACTGTTCCAGGAAGCCCTGGCTTGTTCCAATGTGTGTTTTCTCCAAATTTCTGATGATTCTTTTTTTGTTCCACTCTTCTTTCTAGTGGGTTCTTTTTCTTCTTCCTCTTCCTCCTTCTCCTTCTCTTTTTCCTCTTCTTCCTTTCCCCTCCACTTTCTCCTCTTTCTATTCTTTTCTTCCCCTTCTACTTTACCCCCAACCTTTTGATTGCACCTAGGAGGAATAATAAGCAGGTCTCAAATACTGGGTCAGGAAAGCTGTTACCTGCGGATCTTCCCGCCTGTGGCCATGGCATCAAGAGCATGGGTGTACATTTGTTTTTTATGCTCATAGGAACTTACTAGTAATCCCCGGTATGAATGTCTATATAGTCACATAGGCTTTCAGCAGGGCTGTGCTGGTTAGTAAAATGTGCTCTCAGGTCACTGGTAGATTGATTGAAGCCTAATGTGGCACAGTACAGGCATAAGGATGCAAGAGGCATGTCTTGCTTAGGAGGTAAGGGACTTGGACTTTGGAGCCGGGCAGCCTTAAGATGAAACCCATCTGTACCCCTGGCTAGCTGCTTTGGTGATTTTTCAGCAAGTTAATCTGTTTTCTCGACTGTAAAGTGGCAGCTGCAGTGGTGCCTATTTCTTAAGAGTACCATGAAGATCAAACAAGCTGGTGCATGCAAAGTGCTTGGCACAGTATCTGGTCCTTAAGCTGCAGTCAATAAAAACTGTTTTCTTATTATTTTTATAATTAGTCATTGTAACTCTTGATCTTTTTAATGGTTTATCATAATGACAGTCTGTGCTTAAGGGGTACTAAAGTAAGGTAACTGTTGAGACTCCAAATCAAAGCTGTAGATAAATCGGGACCTAAAGTTGCACAGGAAAAAAGGAGGTTATAATATCAGAGGTGATTAAAATGGATATCCATGTCTTCAGAGGTCCTTAAGTGTCTCCCTAGGCTTAAATAATATAATTGAAATGTGACCTTCAAGGCCTCAAAAGATATGAGCCTAACTGACTTTTCTAGAACTTCATTTCCCCTTCTCACCTGATAAGGCAGCTTTTTTCTCCTCTGCCTCCGAACTTGCCGTGCTGTGTGCCTCAGACAGTGCCTGATTTCTGTTGCCCAGCTTGGGAACCCTTCTCTCGACCCTGCACACCCACTTCTAAGACTCAGCTCCTCATGGCCTCCTCCAGGAAGCCTTGCCTCACGCAGTGCCTTGTGTCTCTGCCCCTGCTGTTTCAGCTTGTTTCATTCTTCTTCCCATCATTGCATGATGCTTGTTCATAACTGTACTTGCCCAGTAGTCTCTGGGTTTATCTTCTGGAATTCTTAAGTCCCTATGTCCCCTTTTCGACCTCGCTTCATTTCTTACACTATTTCCCTGGATTCCTGAAGACCTCTTAAACCCTTTGCCCAGAACATTTTTCATAGGTCTCTGATATTCTTCAAGACGAAGCTAGATATCCCTTCTTTGGTGGCCTTCTTTCTAACTCTACTGGTCAAGGTTAGACTCTCCCCACCTCGGGCCCCCTCCTCGGCTCCTAGCTCTGCACCCGTCCCTGTGTGTGGCCTCGCAGCCTACTGCAATGGAAGCTCTCGGAGGACAGTGACAGGTTCTCTATTGACTTTGTCCCCCAGCACCAAGCAGCGTCGTTTTAAAGGGTGTTTGGAAATATTTGCCGAATGTATGATTGGTGCTTGCTCTAATCACCTTTTGATGGCCTTGGCAGGAAGCTTCCTAATGGACCTGGTTTGGTAAGGGCCTCGAACTCTCACAATTATTTCAATGTGTTAGAGTATAGGAATGGGGTACAAAAATAGAACTCTAAGAGTTCATTAAATTAAAATAGCAAGTTTCTTTTCTACATCTACTTGGTTCTTATATGAAAGTAAACTTCTCCATCAGGTATGGTAGCACATGCCTCTAATTCGAGTGTTGAGTTTGAGGCAGGAGGATTGCCATAAGTTTGAGGCCAATCTGAGCTACACAGTGAGTTCAAGGCCAGCCTGAACTACATAGCGAGACCCTGTCTCCAAAAAATGAAACAAAACAAACAAAAAAAGTAAATTTCTCATAGCCCTTGTTGAGAGAATCTTTGTTTTCGGGAGTTAATCATGAAAGCTTCTCTCTTTCCTTTTCTATCTTGTTTTATTACCTGATTGCCTCTTGGAAGCTTAGGAATTTATCAAACTTTATGGCAGTGGAACATTTCTATGGGAAAGTAGTAGTGACTTCTTCTGACTCAGTGAAATACCCCCCAGTCTGTGGGACCAGCGTGGGTCTCCCTTCTTTCTTGCTTGTGTTCAGTTTCAGTCAACTGAGTGCATCTGGAGTTTTTTAAGCTGTTGACTGTCTTCTTGGGTTTTGTGGTTCTAATTCCACTTCCTGTCAGCCCCGGGATTTTGTGTGCTTCGTTCGCCTCCCCTGGGCAGATGTGATTCTGTATACGTGAGTATATTTGTATGAATCTCTTTGTCTGCTCTAACTCTTAGCCTCCCTTGAGGTTTGAGTTACAAGGAGTAAGCTTTTTTTTTCTTTTTCTTTCTTTCTTTGTGTTTTTTTTTTTTTTTCCATTTGTGTTAGAGTAAACAGGAATTGAGAGTTTCCCAGAAGATTTTGGCTTAAACAGAGCATGGGTGCTTTTAGGGGAAGCAAGTAGTTCAGGAATGGGGCTCCCAATATCCTTCTGGTTATTGTTGCTGACCTTCTACCTTAAGAATCTCTGCCAGGGGCATTCCATTGCCATCTGAGGGTTTCTGTCCTATGATTTCTTTTCCCACCCTATCACCTATAATGTCCAGCTCTGTTGTCAGGAGCATTCAGTTCTTTCATTCATACTTTTATTTACGCATTTAACTTTTTTCTTTCAGTTTCTGCAACATGCCTGGCATAGGTTAGTCTTTGAGCCTTGCCTTGCCATCAACAGTTTGTTCTCCCCAAACCAGATTTTACATGCATTGTAGCATCAGTTTTATGTATAGGCTTAGATGCCTTCACGAACTATCTGAAACCTAGCCATTTAATGCTTTTTTATAGGCATGTACATCTGGGAGGACCTTCACAAGTAAGTCGTCCTAATACAGAACTGGGGACCTTGAGAAATTAATCCCTCTCTCAGGTTCCTTAGCTAGTGAGTGAAAGAGGTTGGATGAAAGAGGCCGGAAAAGTGGAATTTAGGAAGATTAGTCCTCGCAGTCACAGCATATTGATCACAGGGCTTTAGTTGTATCATTTTTGATGCCTGCTCCAGTAAACCAGATTTTTGACCATATAATTATTACTGCCTCCCAAGCTTGTGAAAGTGGGATGCCATCTGCAAGAATTTGCTTCAGCAGCAACTTTTCAAATAAGCGGAGGAAATTGGCACTGCGAGACAACTATGAGAACAGCTTTTTGACCAGTTGAAGAAAAACAGCCAAAAACCACAGGATGTTAGCTGTCCTCTGAAGATGTTGCTGCCGACAGCGGTTTTATCTTTGTGTGTGAGGATGACTGAGGTGATGAGCTATGATCTGGTCCTCCGTAGTGTGGGATCATGTGGACCAGCTGTGGGGCCACTTAGGGCACTAATAAGTTCAGCTTTGTTTTGCTGAGACCAGTGATGTGTTTGCTCAAACCAGCTGTGTTCGGGATATCCCTCTGTTTCTCTTGCTTCTGTTCTTGACCATTTCACAGGGTACCCTGACATTCTCAGAGGGAGGACTGTAGAATGAGTGGAAGTGGGAAGCGCACCAATACAAAAATAAGGAAAGTCAAAGTGTTCACTTCTGAAGGTAATTTCCTTTCCTGGCCCATCCTTTGCTCCTGTTAAGGCTGGCAAGAAAGTTTACTGTAGCAGAGATTTCTATGGGAAATACCTGCCATTTGTCAAACAAACATTGTTCTTTCCCTTTAGTCCTCAGCAATGTTGTTAGTATTTACTATCAGTCGTATAGCATAAAACCTTTGTTTTATAGACAAGGAAAAAAGGATTCAGAGAGGCAAAGTAAGTTGTCCTAGGTCATGAGGCCAATAAATAGTGATGCCAAGTTTAGGAGCCAGGCCTCTGTGACTCTTTCTCCACCCACATAAAGACAAGTTCTGAGTCCGACCGCTTTTGGCATGCCTTGTATCCTGGATTCTCCCTCTGCTGTCCTGTAACTAGATCTCCAGAAAACCGTTTCATCTTTTATAGCAGATCAGGCCTAAAAAAGGGCACTCTTTCGGCTCTCGTCAACAGTACCTAGTTCTAGATACTCCTTTCAACAAGTCTACCTTTATATCTGATAGCCAGATACCATATTGATTTACTGGACTAGTTAATGATTGGCTTTGGACTTTTTCTTTTATTTAGTTCATTTTCCTGTGGGATCTTTGTCTGATTTCTTCCAAAGCTCTCCTTCTGGACCCCACTATAAAGACTTCTCTCTTAGCTTTTAAACTCAAATCCAAAGCCAAGGTGAAAAAAATTTCCTTAATACAAAAGGATTTCAATGACAGTGAGAACCAGCTAATATCAGCACTTTCCATTGCCTTGGGGACTATCATTTCATTTGGGGTTTTATTTCTGTGGAAGGTTAGTGAATTATTTCCAAAATTAGTGGTGTGACATGCTTAATAATCTTTTAGGCCCTGTTTGAACCATTTCTTTAAAAAAATCTTTTTTTTTTTGCTCTCCTTTCCTAAATCATCTTTTATCAGGTTTTTCCTTAATATATCTTTATTGTGTGAAATTCTTTTTTGTGTTTGATACTGGGAATTGAATCCAGGACCTTGTGCATCCTAAGAAAGTACTCTGGTACTGAAGTACATTTCTAGTCCTTCTAAAATTCTTTTTATTTTATTTTATTTTATTTTAAAGATAGTAAAACCCAACAAAACAAAACAGAACAAAGTCAGTCAAAACAAAGCAGTAGAATTCGTACAGAACTTCAAAGCGGGGTACTAGGAAAACAATAGCTACTATAGTATATCTTGTTATCTTCACAATAGTTGTCCATTCCATCAGGTATAGCAAAATCAAACCAAAAACAAAACAAAATAAAACCAATCAAAAGAGAATATTGAATAAAGCAAAACAATGAGGACAATATTGGGCCTCAAAGACAAGATAGAAGGAAATCTCCCATATTTGCTACATTGCATACTGTCATCCTCCCAAGAGATGCTCAGACTGCTGGCCCCAGGCCTGCAAAATTAACCAAATAATACAAGCAATTAGTTGCTTTATGTACCTTAGCTGCTATCAACTTAGCCGGTCCTCTGAACCAGCAGGTTGCTTACAGGGGGTGGGGGGTGGTGGTGTTGATTCTCAGCCCACGCACCGGTAGGCTCACGGGAGGCGCTGACTTTTGTCTTCCTGGAACCCGTTGCACCACTTACCAGGAAGGTTGGCTGGTTGCCTTCTGAATCTTCTCTGACTTCTAAAATTCTTAATGAGACTTTTTCTCATTGTTTTTAGGATTGTTGACTTTATTATGAATATATTAAGTCATGTGGGTTAGGAGTTATTTTGGAAGTTATTACAATTTATTTTTAAATTGTTTGCAGGTTACTTTGTCTTTTTTGAAAATTGTGTATTGCTTTTGGCTTACATGTTTTCTTTTATGTTGCTTCATTGTTTTCCATGTATTAGTTATGGAGAAGGCTACTTCGTATATAATGACAGATGAGACATGGTCCTTGTCCTTAAAGGATGAGGAATAGTAGGAATAAAATGATAAATGACAGCACAAATATAGTGACTGTCATACTCCGGGAATACAAGGGTTACTAGATTCCCCCAGGGCGGCCAGAAAAAGCCATTTCTGACAGAGAGAATATGATATGCAAAGAGAATATCATGACCAGATGTGACATTTTTTGAAATGGTAAGAAGTGTGACTAAATGTAGCTGGCATGGAGTGGGGTATAGAAGATAAGGTTATGTAGGTGGATTAGGGCCAGATTATGAAAGGCTAGTCAGTTTGAATTTATCTTGTAGAGGCATTGACTGAGGTTTCTGAGTAGGAGAACAATAGGATTATTATTTATTTCTTTAACTTTTATCATAGTTTGACCCAAAGCTCCAGATGA
Organism: Dasyprocta punctata; assembly: GCA_004363535.1. Taxonomy (NCBI): domain Eukaryota; kingdom Metazoa; phylum Chordata; class Mammalia; order Rodentia; family Dasyproctidae; genus Dasyprocta; species Dasyprocta punctata. Next base: position 68,103 of record RJWM01003722.1, on the reverse strand, counting down.
CTGAGTTACAACAAAGAAAATACTATACAATGTTATTAGCCGTGGCCAATTTAAAATCTTCCGGGGACAAACTTAACATTAGTGTCTGTTGCTAAACCAGTTCACTGCTTGTCACTGTGTAACTGTTAGATTTTATTTATTTATTTATTTTTAAAAAGGTCATTCTGATGGCCTTGGAGAATGGAGTATAATGGGGAAAGATGGTGCTAGGGAAATGACACAGGCGGTAAGAGGTGTGCAGTGACAATGTACATTTACTATGTGTTGTAGTCAGGGGTTAAAGGAAGAGCAACTGCATACAGGACACAGAATTTGTAATACTGTTTTATGATGGTCACCCAGAGTTAAACACAGGAAAGTGCAGGAAAATCTGTCCACAACACTAAAAGACCCAGGGTATTCGGCCAAGGGACTGGATCCCACAGCAGTGTCCTGCACGAATCCAGCTAGAGACCCAAAATGCATGACAATGCCTCCCACAAATCCAACTGGAAATCTAAGAGCCCACAAAAAGGACTCACACCAGTCTATTTTACGGTTCTATGCTGGGAAGGCCAAAGGTCAGCGGTGGAACTAGAAAGTCTGTGCCAGCAGGGTGAAAGAACTGTGAGCAGGCTGAGGGTTCTACACTGGAGCCGAGAAGTCATGCTCAAAATAGGGAGCGGGGCTGCCCTGAAGAGTACCACCGCCATCCTCAGCAGTAGTGAGGTCCCGCGCTCCTCCGACGATGAGAACAGTCAAGTACAGATCAGGAAGCCCAGCGTGACAAGCTTCTCCAGCACACAGCTTCCCCTCTGGAGCCAGGAAGCGATGCACAGTGTGAGGAGCAGAGCTCCCAAAAGGTGAACCACAACCACTCTCATTGATGAGGTCCCGAGCTCCTCCAGTGATAATGGCTGAATCCATATTGAGGAAGCCAGCATGACAAGCATCTCCAGGAGAACTATCAGCTTGAAACAGCAACTCTTAAAAGAACCCACAACGCCTCACTCTTCTTCTCCACCTCTCTATTTATGCTGGTAACTTTCTTCAGGTGGACCATCTGTACTCAGCACCATGCTGATGTAATTCAGCTGGTGCTAAATTGACCACCAGTTTTTAATCCATAACACTATGTGACCAAACATTCCCACTCCTAGGTATTTACTTAGGGGAAATGAAACCATATACTCATGCATATCCCTGTATGTAAATGTTTATAGTAACTTTATTCATAGTGGCTAAAAATTGGAAACAGTGCAAATATTCATCAGCTGCTGATCAGATATATTATAGTTGTGTCCATACTGTGGAATATTACTCAGCTGTAGAAAGGAATGAACTGCACTATTTATCTATGTAACAACACAGATAAATCTCAAAAGCACAGCACCAAGTGAAAGAAGCCAGGCTCAAAAGCTACAAACTAAATTAATTCCATTTATTTGACTTTCTGGGGAAGGCAGAAAACAAAACTCAGGTCAGTGATTGCCAGGTGATGGGGCAGGTGAGAGATAACTACTGAAGGGCAAGGAAATTTGTTTCAGAAGAATTTTTGTGTTCTGTGGACATTGGATCTGATCAGACATTAATGAAGCTAGTCTGTTTTTCTCAGAGGAAAAATGTGAGCGATTTATTTAATGACACAAGGGTGGGGTGTTTGGGGGTGAACAGGACTTCTGAAAGTCTGATGTGTTTGAAATATGTATACTGAGGCATGCACACTATGACAGGATTTCTTTGTAGAGAGGATTTCATTAGTAATAAGATAAAGGTCTCCAAAGTTAATCTCTCATCCCTGAATTTGTGAAATAAATTAAGGCTTGCTTTGCCTTTTGCCGTTGTTGGAAAAGTAGATGAAAATCCTTGAAGATTCCAGAAGCCATGGAATCTTGACCTTTGGCTCCCTGCCTTCTTAAACAATGTAAGTGGTGCCGGTGGGTTGTCACAATCCTGTTGTGCTACCACTGGCTTCCTCTTTTCTCTTCTGATTTTCTCTCTGTAGATCACATATTTTATTTTCTGTCTTCAAAGGAAAATTGAAACCATCAGAGGGGAAAAATAATAAATATATTTTACATTTAGATGTCTTTTTGACATGAGTTAGGGAAACAGATCTTAGGTGTAAGGGAAGGTGACGGAAGGATCTGTCTTGGTTGCCTGACACCCAAAATGAAGGAAGGAAAGGTTTATTTAGCTCACAGTTTGTGGAGGTTTCAGTCCATAGTCAGCTGACTCTGAGGCAGGATGGCACATGGCAGTGGGCAACAGTTCATGGTGACAAAGACAGTAAACGCAACAAGAACAAAAAGGGAGAGCCAGCAAATACTCTTTCTGTCACTTATATTGTATGTAGGCTACCCACTCTAGGTTGGATATAACAGTCACACCCATAATCCCAGCACTAGATAATGAATCAGTCACAAACTAGATTCAGCCACCTCCAAAAAGCACCTCCAGACACAAACCTTAGCAGGATCCTAGAGAGATGCCTTTAGTAGATCCCTCTGCTTTCAGAATATAGTGGGGGTGGTAGTAGAAGGCAGTCCTGAGCAAGCCCAAAGCAGGACTGACGCTGAATATGCCTCATTGTTTTTCTCAGCCTTGTTTTATATGTAAATACAGCGTGCTGGTTAACTTTTTTAAAGTCAGATTGCTGTCTAAGCAGAATTCAGGAACATCAATGGAGTGGGTGAATAAACAGTGGAATTTTGGAGCATTGTTTTAAAATTATTCCTAGAACATGATTACCTTCTCTTTAAACTTGAAAGGTTTTTGCTTCTGCTTTTACTTACTACTTATACTCTGCGAGTTTCTAAGCCTCTGATGGGAACTGATTAGATTGAAACTTCCAGATCTTTGTGCATTCATAACATGAAAAATGATCTTAATGTGTTGTGTTGTATTTCCAGAGTTGTATGGCTTTGATGTGCTCATAGATTCTACGCTAAAGCCCTGGTTGTTGGAAGTGAATCTCTCCCCTTCCTTGGCCTGGTAAGTCGATTCTGTCAACACAGAAAGGATAAACCTGCAAGTGGCACTAAAACACCTTCCTTTAGGGCAGGAGCATTTCTTAGGACACTGCAACACACAAGTTATTAGTCAGAGATGACTTGAATTTTTTAAATTTAGATGATTTACGGTGTGTTATCGAAGTTCGTATGTCAACCAGGGTCCCTGTCTTCCTTGTCATTTGCAATGTATATTTACTGTTAACCAGGCTTCTAAGAGATGATTCTTGCATTCTTTTTTATTCCCAGTATTTTTTTTTTTAAACTTTGTAGGTTTTCTGTAAAGGCTAAAGAAATATGTAATGTGTTATGTCCCTTTCCCCCACCCCGTGTTTTTTTTTTTTTTTTCCACAAAGTTTCTACATACTTAAGTCCTTATGGACTTTAAAAGGGTGAAGCTGGACATAGGGCACTGTAGATAATGCCTGATCCTTTTGTCCTGGTGTCCACCCAAGATTAAAGTGTAAGAACTTCAAACAATCTTCAAAAAACTTCTGAAAACTCAATTATTTTAGAAGAATCAAATAATATTTTTCAGTATGAGAGAAGATTCTGTTTATACCTACAGTTCCAGCCAGAATTTCTATTTGCTGTATACTCTCTAAACAGAGAACCCTAGAGATCTATGCCACAGACCACCCAGCTGCTAAGCTTTTAAGGATAAGAGATGTTGGCAAAAGGACAGGTAATCAAATAAAGACAGATTGACTCCTTTGCAGAGTGGGAGTTTGGCTTAATTTCAATAGTAAGGTGTAAAGCTAGATATTGTGGGTGCCTTAGATGTTACACCGTACTTTCATCAGCTCAGCCTTTTCGCAGATGTCCAGTAAAGTATATTCACCAGTTTCAGAGAGCCCCAGGGTCAACACAGCATCCGGCAGCCAGAATAGTCTGGTTCAGGAGAAAGACCACACTGAAGCCAGCACGGAGGCCACCTGCTTTCATTCTGTGTTCTGTTTCCATGTGAGATCCTGCTGCGTCATCTGAGATTTTGGTGTGGCTTGCTTGTATCTTTTTGCCCTGTTTGTAATCCTGTAAGCCTAAGAAGATGGATTTAGAACAGAAAAGGAAGAGTTAATCAGCAGAGGTTTTTTTGTTTGTTTTTGTTTTTGTGGTGCTGGGGGATTGAACCCAGGGTCCCAAGTATGCTAGGCAAATGCTCTGCCACTGAGCTACATCCCCCAGCCCAGAATACTTAAAACACAGTATAAAGGTGGCCACAGTTTCTTGTCTTTGGTGTGAAGATGATTCAACAATTGCATCAGTGAAATATAGTTTGGATGAGAGGCACACTCACAAAAGCACATACTAAAAGTCTGAATCTCTAAAATTCACAGTGATAATGAAACCGTATTCTTGATTTAGCCGGGCGCGGTGGTGCATGCCTTTAATCCCAGCACTCGGGAGGCTGAGATAGGAGGAGTGTTGTGAGTTCGAGGCCGGCTTAGGCTACAATGCGAGCGCAAGGCCAGCCTGAGCTGCATAGTGTGACCCTGCCTCAAAAACACTAGGGCCGGGAGTTTGGCTCAGTGGTTTAAGCACCTGTCTGGCAGGCGCGAGGTTGTGAGTTTGATCCCCGGTGTCGGGGGGAAAAAAAAATTGCATGAGACCTTGTGGAATAAAAAGATTCTCTTTCTGGGAATTCGTATGTTAGTGCTCAGCCTGCCTTACAGAGGATGCGTTTAAAACCAGACCTTTATTTCTTGTGTTTTTGCCCAGGTTTCTTTTTCTTTTTCTATGGATTTGATGTGCTTTCTGTGTTCCTTTCCTGTTGACATTTGGAAAGTTTGCTACATTGGGGCCCAGTAGGAGGCAGTTACTCTGTTAACCTACAAAATTACCAAGCGTTTTTTTCTCTTTCTGTTCTGTCAGTGATGCGCCTCTGGATCTAAAGATTAAAGCCAGTATGATTTCAGATATGTTCACTGTTGTAGGTGAGTAGTGGTGCTTTTTGAACTGAACTCGAATAGAAACGAACCAGAGCATCCATTTTGTCAGGCTCCATAGGTATTGCCAACTGGCAGTTCCGAAGCCACGCTGAATGTTTTGTACTAAAAAATTATATTTTCAGAGAAGTGTTTATATGTTTCTACTCCCCCTGGCTCCATTCTGTCCTGAGGTTGAACCACAACTAAGGCTGAGACCTGGGGCACAGGAATTATGAGCCGAGGCAGAGAATTAAGCAAAGATCTTCAGAGAGTATATTTTTCTCTGAGCTGGGAAAGTGAAACCCACTGCAGAAGCCTTGTTACAAAGGAGACTGGCTGTATTTCTGCTAGACAGTCTCTATTGGTCTCAACATGATCCCTTCTGTAGTAGTTATATCCAGAGCTGCCCAAGGAAGAAATCCCGTTTTAAGTAGATAAGCCAAAACTTTGAAATGGAGATGGGCAGTCAGGTGGATATGAAGTGGATTTATTGTTGGCTTTTAAAATTTTCTCAAAAGACATTATAAAATGTATTTGAGATGAACTAGTACTTGATGTACCAGTAAATGCTATAAAACTTAGCTTCTTTATTCTCTTGGATGGAAATCCACCTCTTTTTAGGAAGTAAGTGAAATTAACTGAAGTCATTTTTTTAAGCCATAGGTAATTTACAAAACCCATTTTCAAAGTTTCCAACAGACCACCTTCAGCAGTTCCAGAAATAGATCGCATAACAGCACAAGACTACTCACTTGTTGGATTCTCCCAGGAAAAATTTTATTTTTCAGTCATCATCCAGGAAGCTACCTTAAAAATAACTTGTTTTTATTAACAACTGTGTATTTTCAAGCAATTACTTGCACATTTATTTGAGATTTATAAAAAATTTACATATCTTTCTCGGTCAGAATCACATTTCAGCTTCTTATCCACCAGCATAATCCTCTTGCGAATGAATCTCTGTAATATTTATGATCATGAAACCAAATTTGTACATATAAAGATGCAGCCAAACTTGCTCATTTCTTATAAAATGGCAGGTTTTAATGTTGCTCATTTCCCATTCAGGATTTGTGTGCCAAGATCCTGCCCAGCGAGCATCAACCCGGCCAATTTATCCCACCTTTGAGTCTTCCAGACGAAACCCTTTCCAGAAACCTCAGGTAAGCAAATCCAGCAGCAGGGAGCCCAGAGCAGCCTTGCTGGGAAGTGTTAGTGGATATAAATGAGGAAGCCGAATGGTACAGAGGCGAGGACACCGAGGGCAGGAGTATCTGGGGATCTGTGCACACAGAAAGTAATTTATATTCGTCTGTAGCTATTAGCTCATGTTTGTAGTGCTTCTCAACAAGCTTACTCCTGCTTTGGTTTTTTTTTTTCTTACCATCTTTTTTTCACTACTTTTCCTTTTTCATTTCTCTGCTTTTTGAAAACTCAGATTTCCCCTCCTTAGTTGATAATCTCATAAACAAAGCTCAGAGAGGGAGGCATCACTGCCTTCTTTCTGATCTTCAGATGAGTTTCACAAAGATGCTGAAATAGTATCTTCTCTACATGTGATTGTCTTCAAAAGGATCCTTAATGATCTCAAGGTATGATTGAGGCTAAATGAAATAAATGCCTAAGGAAACTGGTGCATATCAGAAACACCATTTGGTCCCACACCGCTCTGGTCTTTCTGCCCTCTGCATGTAAACCAGTCAGCTAAGCTTTTTGTCTTTTCATTCCATCCTCCTTCCTCCCTGTTTATTTTGGGACTGCTAGTTCCCATTTCTGTTTCTTTGCCTTTAATATATTTTATTTAAAAGACCTGACTTCCTCCTTTCTACCTGTCTGGTTTAATTACTTTGACTACTCAGAAGCTTTGGAGATCTTTCCTTATTAAATCCATCCCACTCTGTGATGGCCTTTACTTCTCATTTCCACATTACTTACTTGTTTCATATTGGTTTATTCTGTATTTATTGATTGCTGCTTTTTAAATTACCTAATGCTTCTTCAGTAGACTGCAAACTCTTCGAAGGCAGAAATGGCTTCTTCCTCTCCCCTCCCTTTTCTTGTTCCTTTTTTCCTCCTCTCCTTTTGATCCCTCTTCTACCTCCTCATCAGCCCTTTATTCCTCCCTTTTCTTCCATTCCTCTTCTGCCTCTTCTTCCTTTTACTTGCTGGTCTCATTTAACTGCTGTTGCTTTTTGCCAAACTCTTATGCTATTTTCATTAAAACAGAGTTTTCAGACTTCGGGAGCCTACAGGGGGGTAATGTGAATGAGCAAGTAGGGGCGGGTCTAATAAAGGAGAGCAAAGTCAGAAAGAGAGGACAGAGCTCAGCTGGAAAGGGTGAGCCTCATGCAGAAGGGGCAGCTGGTTAACAAGTGTGCTCAAGCTGATTACTTCATAGGTGTGGGCCAAGGGTGCTGAGAAATCAGAAATCTTACTTTGAAATATTGGCCTACTAATTCATGAAAAGAAAAAAAGCAGCAACAACTTTGCAGGCCAACTATAACATGTCTTTCAGCTAGATTTAGTTTGTGAGCTGCCTATCTGTAATCCCTGCTCTGGAATGGTTCCCTAATTTGTGTTATGATGTGGAACCGGGTGTATGGTATTTTCAGAGGAATTGTCTTGGATTAGAAATAAAACCAGGCAACAGAATAGTGCTTGATCAGTGAATCACCACCGATCAAAGGGTTTCCTTTAATTTTTAAATAGAAAAAGTAGAGAATTAACCTAAGTGTACTAGGAAAGCCTAATTTATGTGAGCACCTTCCCTTGCAGATTGTTTTCTGCAGCATTGTGGCAAAAACTGCAAAATTATACATAGACGATTGTGAGTGTTTCTGTGCAGTTCCGACATGGTTTCTGCCAAGTTTCACTCTAGGGATAGCTGTAGATCATTCTTGGCTAAATGGATTCTTTTTTGGCTTGCTTGTCACTTTTACTGGCAATTCTTTGCAGATTGTAGCGAATCTAGTCAATGTTTGTTTTGCTGACTGATAGATAATGGCATGGATATTGCCCTTAAGCAGCTTACAGGATGCTTTTGTAAAGGTTAAAGGAGCTGCAGATGAGTTGTGTGTACCGTGTGAAACACATTTGTCAGGTAGGCTAGTTCACATTAGGATCTTCCGTACCTGGCGGTAGGATTGTGCCTTTAGTGCTAAGAGGGTTTGAAGTACAAACTGTATAAGAGGGAATGATGTGAAAAAGAACAACTGCCTTAACCTTTCAATCATGAAGTGTTGGTCTGTACTTGGAGACGATTTTTTTCCTTTTCATATCATGCATGTAAGAGATGGAAAATATAGATGTAGTAAGTTTTTATTCCATTTTTTTCTATCCTTTGTAGTGGCTTAGATTTCCACTTTCAGTCATCAAACATCAAGCAGATGTGTTCTGGATCATTTGGAGATTTTATTCAGATCTTTTCATTCCTTAATTCAGCTTTAGCCTTTCATGGTACATATTTTATGTACCTGCTTTTTATATAATTTAATAACTTAAAATAGAATAAGTGAAAAGAATTACATAGAGGTTTTTGGTTACTGAATATGAAAATGTAGGATGCTGAAACTTAGGAGTCTTCTTTTCCTGACAGTGATTATGTTGTGATGGAGGCTGAATTTAATGATAAAGAGGGTTTAGATGCCTGTTTATTGATTTGACCAAAATATTCCAGAAAGCAAATACTGCATTTCACAGATGAACTTTGATTCACATTATGTCATTGGCAATTTAATATTAAAATTTTTTTACATTGGGTATTGGACTGTATTTGAGTTTCTTAACAGATGATATTTCGTATATATATGTAGTGATTTGTGGTTGAATCTTTAAAACCTGCCATATTTAGGGTCTCAGATAGTGGCTTTAAAAACCTTTCTGTCTTCAAGGCATGGTGGTGCACACTTGTAATGCCAGTACTTGGGAGGCCAAGGCAGGGGGATCGCCACAAGTTCAAGGATAGTCTAGGCTGTATAGTGAGCTCAGGGTCAGCTTGCATTACATAGTAAGACTCTGTCTCAGATAACCAAAACAAACAAACAAACATACAATTCTGTCTGAACAAAATCTTTCTGTCTAATGGTCACCATTTGCTCTCTTGCTGTTCTCTCTTCTTAAGGAGTATTTGAGATTGTCACTTCTTTCTATGCAGATCTTTTTTGTTTTTAAACATCTTTTTGAAGCAATAGGTCAACAGGCTCTTTTTGGTAGATATTCTTATACATGTGTCACTGCAACTATTAGTTTAGCACTAGTATATTTGTTTTGGCATTTGTGCTCTGATGTAATTACTATTCCTGGTAAAGTGATTTATATGGGTTTACATCAGTCTAAGAAATGAAAAAAAGACTTCCAGGATGCCTTATCTTGTACTTGGTAACTGATTAATATGGTTCTGCGATAGATATTGTACTTGTCGAGATAGTAGAATTCAAAACAATATATAGTGTTATGAATTTACTAAGTCCCTAAATGTGCGAGCTGCTATCCATGGCAAAACAAAACAAAGCAAACGAAACAAAACAAAACCTAAAAGTCAGAGCTGTTGACTTCAGAGAGTTTACATTGTAAATATCTCATGAAGTAATCTATTGAAGGAGAACATTAATATTACTATTCGATAGCCTTCTGAGTTTGATACTGAAGTGTTTCTGATATATAATTCTAATCTTAATTTCCTATTTATTTATTTTTTGTTTTTGTTTTTTGAGACAAGGTCTCAATGTGTTTTTCAGGCTGGCTTGAACTCACTGTGTAGCCAAGACTGGCCTCAAACTGGCAGTGATCTTCCTGCCTTAGCTTCCCAAGTGCTAGGATTTCAGATGTGAGCCACTAGCCCAGCTTACCCTGTGTTTTAATACCACTGCATCTAGCTGCATTGCTTGGACTGCAGAAGATAGCAGTAGCTGTGTTGGAGAGCAAGACTTCTCTCTAGCGGTTATGTATTTGAATGTTGCTTGTAAGATGCAAAGCCTCTTTGGGTTTGTTAGCAAACTTCACACATGTTAAATTCTTTAAATCTTACTGTTCTTTGCAGTTTTCTACTTTGACTCTTTCTGTTAACAAAGCATTCCCCTCCACAGTAGTTTCATCCTAGCTAAGGAATAAGAAAAAATAATTTCTGCTCTGACCATTTAGACTGTGTCAGGTTTTCTTTTTCTGTGTCAAGTTTTTTGTTGCTTTTAGTGTTTCCCCTTTGTCTTTCTCTTTTGAATCCATTGTCTCTAGATTTTTCTCTTCCCTTGAATGTCTGTATTTTCCACTGCCTACAAATTGTATTGCACATTATGGAAAGAACATGGATTTTAGAATCAGACAGGCTCGGAGTCAGATTTGATCTCAGCCGGTACTTAGCTGATACACCCTGGGCTGGTCCCCTTTCCTCCCTGAGCATTGGTTCCCACATCTGCCAAATGGGGATGATCATATTTACATTGAATTATGGGGAGAAGGAAAGAATAAAACATGCATAAAATACTTAGGGTATTTCTGTATACTTACTTTACATTTAGAAAATTTTCTACCCTTCATACTTTCGAGTCCTGTGGCTCTCTTTTTTTTTTTTTTTTTTTTTTTGTTAGATTCAGGATACTTTTTATTAAGGAAGGTACCACATTTTGCTGCTTTATGGGCACTGAGGCTTCTAGTTTTGTATTGTTTTCCTACTGGACTATAAACTTATTACTTTTAAATTTTATTGGTACATATTTGCAGTATATGACATCTTGGGGAATAGTTGTTACATGGACATACTACAGTTTGTTTCTTTTTCTTTTTTTCTTCTCTCTTTTTTTTTTTTTTTTTTTTTTTTTTTTTTTTTTTTTTTTTTTTTTTTTTTTTTTTTTTTTTTTTTTTTTTTTTTTTTTTTGGTTTTCCTTTTTTTCTCCATGATCAATATTTGGTGCATTACTTTGATATTCATCAATCCATAGTCATGTTGTTTACATTTGCTGTCATCTATGAATGCTGTTTTATTTATTTTTTCTTCTTCACATGAATGAAGATTCTAAATAATGCTTATTATTTCATCCTGGAAATTACTTCTTAATTCACTGCCATTTATATTATCTTGCAGTTACATCTTTTAGTATCAGTTTTTGTCTATGTATTATATTCATTATATCATGGCACCCACCCCTGAATGGAAATAGACTTTAGAATAAATATTTTATGAAATTTTCTCAAATATATCTGCTGTAGGCCCCCCTTTTTTGTGATTTTGTTCAAAAAGTCAAACTTAATGCATGTTTTAAAATAAATAAATAAAGCAGTCTCCATACTACTGCTCTTTGCAAGCTCACTGAACTCTAGATGTTTATAGATCTTTTTCTTTTCATATTTGTTTACTAGGAATGTTAGACCGGTAATACTGGAAGCATACTTCTTTTTTTCCCTAATTCTCTGGTACCTCATCAGTTCTCATGATTTTTCTGACATAACTGCAGGTAGTTTGGGTAAGTTTTGGACAATGTTTCATGTCTATATCTTATACCCTAAACAACTGCTGTGAATATAACAATATGCAGTGTGCTGGTTATTGTTACTTTCCTATTGGCTTGTTGTGAAAGAAAAGGGGAAAAAAAACGTGATAGAAGCTATGAATTTATATAAAAGCCTCTAGCAGTCAAAAAAAAGCATTGTTTTCTTCTCTTTGAAATAAAATGGATTTCAAAAAATGCATTGTTACGTCAACTGACTCTTAGACCTTACATTTATTGCATTTTTTAACCTCTCATTCTACATTTCCAGACATTTTATATCTTTTTTTTATTGTAACACAATCCTACTACGTAACTGCTTCCTGTCCCATCTCTCCAATTTTGAAAGTTATCATTACTTTTTTTGGGAGGGTGAGGGGGGAGAAACCTCTCTACATAGTTCAGGCTGGCCTTGAACTTGCCATGTACCCCAGGCTGGGATCGAACTTGCGGTGATCATCCTGCCTCAGCCTCCTGAGTGCTGGAATTATATCATTACATTTAAATCTTCTCTTTAGCAATCATTTTTGGTTCATTTCTATCTACATATATTGATAATGGTCCTTTATTTTCTTTCATTTGGTAGCATTAATTCATTTTGCTTTTTATACTTGATTTTACCTTTTATTTTTTAGATGGCAAAGACACAGGACTTGTAAATCGTGCAATTTGTGGTACCTTTACTTTTTATAGAGAATTCCTAACGTAAAACGGCATTGAAGAGTCTCATTTTTAATCTTTGTTTTCTGTCAAATGGGTTTATTTGCTGCCCCTCAGTAATAGGGTAGCTCACCTTTACTCGTGTCTTCCATTGTGTCAAGGTCTTCTCATTACTGGTACTTTCTATCTTTCTTTTACACGGGATAGTTTTTCTGGATCAGTGTGTTTCTTAGTGGCTTGAGGGGGGACACATGGTTCCTTGTCTCAAAATATTTCACATTCTCAGTTCTTCTTTAGGAATACTGGGTAGATATTGAAAACATTTCTTTTCTGCTCTGGATAGTTTTCTGAGTCCTAAGTCGTGCTCATGACAATCTAGTATCATTTAATGCATTTTACATGGCAACATTTTTACCTAGACAGTAATTTGGCAGCTTAAAATTTACCTGGGCACCTTCCAGTTTAAATCGCTGTGTTCCATAGCCAGTGGCAGTTGGTTCTCTTTTAAGCTTAGAGGAGCGTTATTTCCTTTCGCCATTGAGTATGTGACTTACTACATCTACCACTCAGAGAATGCAGTCAGTGTGTCCCAGGTCAAAACCATAGAAAAGCTTGTGTTTGGACTGTTTGGCCCTTGTTTTTGGTAGTTTTGGTGACCTTTCAAATTACCGTACGCTGCTTTCTGTTTTTCCTTTGCTTTGCCCTTAGTCTCCCAGCTCCTTGACACATAAGTATGTCTTCTCTCTCTTTCTTCCTCTTTCCTCTGCCATTCTTGTTTTTTTCTGCCTTTTTTTTCTCTTCTGTGTGTATCCTTTCCTTTCTCAAACCTCTCAGATCCCTCAGCTGGAGCATAGGCCAGAGTTCCCAATGCCACCTCCCAACCCCAACAGTCCACACCACTATTGCTATGGCTAGAATTGTGGGCTCTGAATAACAGAGGAGTAGTTGTGAATGACAACAGGAGCATGGGAGATAACTCTTTGAAAGTGGTTGGCAGAGAAGTTTAAGACAAGTTTAGGAAGTTTGAGTGCTGATTCATTATTATAGCCTGACACAGTGATGCACACTTGTAGTCCCAGTACTATGGGAAGCTGAGGCAGGAGGATCACAAGTTTGAGCCCAGCCTGGGCAATGTCGGGAGACCTTACCTCAAAATTAAAAAGTTTAAGAAAGAGGAACATAACTCATTGTAAACACAATGGGTTCACTACCTAGTGCTGACAAAACAAAGCAAAACAGCAAAAACAAAGCAAAACAAAACAATCAAACCTGCATTAGGTTAGTACTTTAGAGGACAGTCACAGTATCATATGTTGCCAGGTGTGGTAGTGCACACATGTAATCCCACCACTCAGGGGACTGAGGCAGGAGAATTGGCAAGAGTTTGAGGCCAACCTTGGCTACATAGTAAGTTCAAGGCCAGCCTGAGCTACGTAGCAAGACCCTACCTCAAAAAACCAAAACAAACAAAAAACTCCCCCCAGAAATCATGTGTCAATTTTTAGAAGCCAGAAATATTAAAAATCATTTTTAAAAAATCCACAACTGAAAGTACTCATTAGGGATCATTTAATAGTGCTTTGACCTGTGTTTTTATAAATATAATCATATATTCCCTTAGAACTATTTTTTTTTAATTATTTTTTATTTTTTTACGGCACCAGGGATTGAACTCACAACCTCGAGCCTGGCAGACAGGCGCTTAAGTCACTGAGCCAAACTCCCGGCCCTGGTTTTTTGAGGCAGGGTCTCACTACGTAGCTCAGGTTGGCCTTGCACTCATGTTGTAGCCCAAGTTGGCCTCGAACTCACAACGCTCCTCCTACCTTAGCCTCCTGAGTGCTGGGATTAAAGGCGTGTGCCACCACGCCCGGCTAGAACTATTTTAATATGTAATGACTATGTCATGAAATATTTTTATTGACCTTTTAACACAGATTTTAGTTTACCAACACTTTTAAACAGCATTCTTTCTATTCTAAAATGTGTAGTGGGGGCTGTGGATATAGCTTAGTGGCTCGGTGCCTGCCTGGCAAGTGTGGGGTCCCGAGTTCAATTCCCAGTATCTGCCCCCCCCACCAAATAAATAAATAAATAAAATGTGTAATGAAAAATCTTTATTGTATCATTAAATGAATACTTATCCTGTCTTTCTTCTTACATAGTTTGACATGATTTTAAAGTACCCTTAAATAGCACCAGGTAGGAAGTTTGCTTGACTTCAGATGATTCGTTGCTGGTGGTTTTATGTGGCTTTGTGATCAGGCGGTGCTGTCTCATGTGAACTAGATAAGTATTTTTTTTTTTTTTTGGACAAACAATAAGTAATGTGTGATTGTGAGGAAAAAACCCTCAAACTATCCATTAATTTTGGCTTTTCAAAACTAAACTCTAAATAATCATCATATTTTAAAGGGTTTTTAAAAATGATCACTTATATTGGTTTTCTTTCTAAATCTTCAAGCTTTCCTCATATTTACCCTTTTGTTCCAACACTTGCTCTTTAATATATTCCCAGAGATCGAAGGGAATTAAAGTGTTTCCAAAAGTCTTTCTACAAGTTATAATTCTAAACATGATTGATCTGTATGTCAGCACATTCATCCATTTATTTGTTCAACAAATATTTATTGATCTACCAAGTGCCAAGTACTGCTCTAGCTGTTGCATATACTATAGAAAAAGCTAAATAATAAAAGTTCCTGCTTTCCCAAGTTGCTTATATCTGCTATTTCCTAGCTTTTTTAATGCAGTTATCTCATCATGGAGTTGGCTATCAGAACATTTAATTTTTTAACTCCCATGCTACCTTTGAAAAGTAGTACGTATTGGTGTTCCTTGTGTCCAAAGTTGAAATCATTCGTGATTTGTGTACACAGGTGTATTAGTCTGTGTAGGCTGTCATAACAATCTAGCATTGACTAGGGGGCTTAAAAAACAGAAATTTTATTTTTCACAGTCCTGGAGGCTGGAAGAGTCCAAGATGGAGGTGCCAGCCAGGTAGACTTCATTGTGAGACCTTATCTTACTTGGCAGGTGACTGCCATCTCATTGTGTGCTCACATCCAGGGAGCTGAGCATGTGGGATGAGCATGCTTTCTGGCACTAATCTCATTATACCAAGGCCCCACCCTCATGACTGCATGGAATCTTAATGTTCTACCAGAGGCCCCGATTCCAAATGCGATCACCTGGAGAATGAGAGCTTTAAAATACAAATTTAGGAGAGACACCATGTCTACAGTTGGTGTAAGCATAGAGAAAAAGGCAGCAGTAGCTCCTAACAGTGGAGCAGCTGCTACTCTCTGGTTGGAGTGAAGCTAGAGAAACAATTTGCACCCATAGTTCTTGGATTATTTCTGTCTTTTTTTTTTTCTTTTAAACTTAAGTTTTTATTCGTGCATGTTTGAAGTGCTTTTTTGTCTTTTTGAGACAAGGTCTCACTATGTAGTTCAGGCTGGGTTTTGAACTTAGCGTGTATCCCAAGCTGGCCTCAAACTTGGCAGTGATCCTCCTGCCTCAGTGTCCTGAGTGCTGGGATTATAGGTGCAAGCCACTGCACCCACCCTGCAATGCATGATTATGTTCATCAGGAGGGAATGGTACATTTACATGAAGCATCTTAATTCTTTTTACATCCCTTTCTCCACTTCTTCTTCCTGCTCCCTCCCTCATTTTTTTCTACTTGGTAGATAGGTCCTGATTTCATAGTCACTTCATCTGTTTCAGTAGTAGTACTTATGCTTCTTATTGTCTGATGACTTCCTTTGCTGCCTTTCTATTCTTTTTCATAACATCAAAATCCCTTAAAACTTTTGTCCTCAGATGGTGCCCGGGTATCATTTGGTGGCTGCAGTAGTCCAGCTCATCTGTGGGGACCATGGTGATCACAGCCCTGTGATCACCCCATTGTGGCACCACGGGCAGCCAGCCTTATTTTAGGTCTCTTAATGTCAAGCAGCCACAGTGCTTCCGACGGTGTGGCCCTTGTCACAGCTCTCTTCTGTGTGACAGTAGATGCCTCTAAGTCAGTATTCTCTTCTCAAGTTCTAAAACAACTCACAGCCCAGCTTGTTTCATCTTTGGCATAAAAGATTTTTACTTGGTTTTGTGTCTTAGGTCTCACTTCTCCAGCCTGTCTTTCTCCAGTTACAGTAATAAATGCACATTTACTTTTCTGTGAAGCTATTTTCAGAATTTTTTTTTCCATGTCCATGAAATACTGGATGTTCTTTCAAACCAAGGTTAGGAGTAAATACTAACTTAGGGAAACATCTGGACATCATTTTTTTTTTCCCCAGCATTTTTCTCTCTCACTCCTAGTGTTTTTCCCTGTGCTGTTTTCTCTTCTTGCCTTTGAATTTACTAGCTTTTGTCTGCTACCCAGGGTTTCGGGCTAAGAGATTAATTATAGAAATTAGACTGTAGGCTTAAGCTTGCACTTGTTAGGAAAGGTAATAATGTTGAGGGAATGAACAGAGGGAAATAAGGAAAGATGATGGAAACTTCTTGTGGTTTTAATTTGCTTTTCTTTCCTTCCCCTCAGCGGTCCCGCCCACTTTCAGCCAGTGACGCGGAGATGAAGAACCTGGTGGGCTCGGCCCGGGAGAAGATGATGGGGAAGTTAGGTGGCTCCGTGCTCGGTCTGTCAATGGAGGAGGTAACGGTTACCCTGCTTCAGGCCTAGTGGTCTAACACAGCGTTCAGGAAAGGTAGTGACTGATGGGTAATATTCATGACAAACTTGTACCTTACACTGCTAAGAGAAAGATTCAAGAAGGGAGAAGTTTCTTCTCAGAGAACATCTTAAATGGAATGAATTCTTCCCCTTCATGCTTTGGTCATGTCCTTGTCCTAGAGCCACATGGATTTCAGTTTTCAAAAGAGGTACTCATTGTCTCTTTCTCCATGTAGATCAAAGTTTTACGGAGGGTGAAGGAAGAGAATGATCGGAGAGGTGGATTTATTCGCATATTTCCTACATCGGAGACATGGGAAATTTATGGGTGAGGTGACTACATTTTTTTTTTCCAATCTATACTTGAGGTCTGTAGACACAGACACAATCGTGAAACACTCAACATTGCTCCCATGAGGTGCCTTTCTGTTTTATTTATATTACCCAACCAAGAACGAGGCCCTCAGCATGTTACCCGTCCCTTGCTTTTTTAAAGCAAGTTTAATTTGGCTCATCTTTGCTACTCCTACCCTCTTTTAGTAACCTCCCTCCTTCCTAGCTCATCCCCCCAACTGAGGGTTGGAGTAGTCCCATATTATGTGCTTATCATTTCCTTGATTTGAAAAGTTTTGGGTTTTTTATCATTTATATCTATACCCAGGCAATACATTGTTTATTATTAATCATCATTGTTATCTCCTTACATACAGCGAAATGTATCCATCTGAAGTTACATTTTGTTTTTGTTTTTTGGGACAGGGTCTCATGTACTTCAGGCTGGCCTGCAACTCCTGCCTCAGCCTCCCAAATGCTGGGATGCAGCTGTGCACCACCACACCCAGCTTAGGTGTACATTTTGATGACGATTTTGACAGATACAAGCACCAGTATAACTACTCCCTCTACCACAATCGAATTATAGTGCAGTCTGTCTTCGTAAATCCCTTTGTGCACCTGTATGGGCAGTCCCTGCCGTGGCCCCAGGCCTCGCTGAACTGTTCTCTGTTGCTGTCATTTTTCTAGAATTTCATGTAAACGGAGTCATGCAGTGTGTACTCTTTCGTATATAGGATTTATTGTTTGTTTTTAAATCTTGGTGGTTCTAGGATCAAACAGCACCTGGAGCATGCTAGGCAAGCTCTCCACTACTGAACTGTACCCTCAGCCTTGTGTTTCGATTCTTTTGTCTCTTCTGTTTGGCATACAGAAGAGACAAAAGTTTGTTTTGTTTGTCTGTTTTTTTAAAGAAAAGGGCTTTGTTTAAACCTGGCTGACATAGTACTTTTGAGATTTATTTGTGATGTTGCATGAAGCAGTTATTCATTCCTTAGTTTGTTTATCCATTTACCTATGTGGATCGCTTGGGTTGTTTCTAGTATTCAGCTGTTGAGAAGAAAGACACCGTGAACACATTCATTTACAGTTTTCTGTGGGTACTTTATGACTTCACTTTTCTTGTGTGAATAGCTAGGAGTAGAGTAGAGAGGCATCTGATAAGTGTTAGTATTGTTCTACATTTTTACCAGTGTAAGAGACCTTCAGATAGTTCCCAACACTTAGTATTGCTATGCTTTTTAAACCTTGAGACAGTTTAGTGTATCTCTGCAGTTTTAACCTGCTTTTCTCTGAGGAATAATGGTACTGAGCATCTATTCATATACTGTTGACATTTTTACCATTTTATTATTGTGGTTAAGGGACTTTGATGATTTTGATACAGGTCCTTTCTCAGATATGAAATATTTCTCCAATTCTCTGGCTACCTTTTTCATTTTTCTAGCAGTAGCTTTTGTTAAGGTTTAGGAATTTTTTATTTTCTAAGCAATCTTTGCCATCTTCAACTTTGTAATGCTTTTGCTCTGTTTCTTCTGAAAGTTTTGTAATTATAGCTTTTATAACAGGCTTACAATTGTTTTGAACTAAATGTTTAGCGTATAAATTTCCAGAGTTCCTCTTCAGTGACATACCAGTTTTGATCATTGTGCTTTCGCTATTATTCCGTGTAAAATACTAATTTCCCCATTGATTTTGTTTTTTGGCCCATGGGTTATTTAGAAGGATATTGTTTAATTTTCAAATATTTGGACTTTTCCCAGAGACTTTGTTGTTACTGATTTCCAATTTATTTCTGTTGAGGTCAGAGAACATATTTGGTATAAATTATATATTTTTTAATGTATTGAGATTTGCTGTATGGCTCAGAATACAGTTCCCCTTGTTAAATGTAATGTGCATCTTGAAAAGAATGTGTGTTCTATTGTTGGATGGAGTGTTCCACAAATGTCCAGTCACAGAGACTGAGAGAATGTTGTTCAGATCCTGTCTTTACTAATTTTATTAATTATTTAAGAGATTAGTATTGAAAAGTTCAATTATAATTGGCTAGCTTTCCAGTCTCTTTTTGGTTTTATCAGTTTGCTTTTTTATGTATTTTGAAACTCTTTATTAGGTACATGTGCATTAGACTTCTTAGACCATCTTGATAAATCAATTTCCTTACTGTTAAGAACTGTTTTTCCCTGATAATATTCTTTGTTCTGAGGTCTGCTTAGCTGTTGTCAATATACATTACTTCAGGCTTTTTATGACAAATGTTGGCATGGTACAATTTTTCCATTATTTGACCTTTAAAAATTTTTAATGATGGATAAAATTTTATGTATTTGTCATGTACAACATGATGTTTTAATATATATATATATATATATATATATATATATATATATCGTGGAATGGTTAAACCTTGCTAAAATTTAACTAAGTAACAAATACATTATCTCACAAAGTTATCATTTTTGTGGTGAAAACACTTAAAATTTTTTGCATTTTTTCAAGACTACAACGTTTGGTCACCATCTTCACTGTGCTGTATAACAGATTTCTCTAACTTATTCCTCCTACCAATCTGTGATTAGTGGTATATTTCCCTTGAACTGCAGCTTCCCATCCTTTCCTCCTCGGTTCACCCCACTTCTGTGACGCCAAGTTTTTCTTCCATGTGTGAGTCAAATCATGTTGTGTTTACCTCTGTGTACCTGGCTTATTTCAACTAACCTGCGGATCAACACGTTCATCCTTGTTGTTGCAGATGACAAGATTTTGTTCCTTTTTGTGATACAACAGTTCTGTTATGTATCTGTACAGCACTGAACAGGGTCCAAAGTGGTTCCTGAAGCAGAGATAAGAAATCTAAACCACCCTACCTGTAAAATAAGTTTGTGGTTCACTGACTTCCATCATAGGAAAAGAATTTTCAGGACACATTAGTAAGAGAATAAAGGGATTTATTAGGCAGAAAGTTAAAAGTATACTCTCAAAGAAACAGAGCGCAGGCCTACAGGAGAGAAAAGCACATTATTTCCTGGAGTTGGGAGCATTTATCCTTCTCTTGAGGAAGTGGAAACCCCAAGAAAAGGTGGCCCACCCCACAGAAAGATACTACCCATTTTGTAGGTATGAGCCCAGTCCTTTTTTTTCTTTAAGACGTGTAATAGATCTCTTAAACTTATTCTTCAGGCATTCTTTGAATTCTCTGAACTTGTTCCTTTATCTTAGTATCAAATTCCTGCTCTTTATTTCCTCAACTAAGGCAATTTATGGATGTAAGAGCCATAGATGGTCAGATGAGTTGGGAAAGAAAGGAACCTAAATTTAATCAAAGAAATGCCTGATACTTGTAGCCTTGGGTAGCTTCCACTGTGCCCCAGAAGTTGCAGTCTTCTTAAAAGTACAATTTTTAGTTAGGATTTCCCTTGTCTCCTTTCTACCTTTTTTTCTTCAATCCTGCCTCAGTACCACATTATCCATTCATTTGTCAATGGTCACTGAGGTCGATTCGGGATGCTGACTACTGTGTTGCAATAAATATGAGAGTGCAGATGGTTCTTCTGCATGCTGATTTCATTTCCCTTGGATGTGTACCCAGTATGAGATTACGGAATCATATGGTAGTTCTGTTTTTAATTCTTTTTTTGAGGGACTTCCATACTGTTTTCCATATCTGCCTTACTAATTTACATTCCCATCAGCAGTGTATAAAGATTTTCCTTTCTCTATATCCTTTCCAGTACTTGTTGTCTATTGTCTTTTTGTTTTTGATGCTGAGACTCAAACCCAAGCCCTCATGCATGCTGTACACTTGCCTTATCATGGAGCTATACTCCCAGCTTATCGTTCATCTTTTTGGTAATGGCCATTCTAACAGGAAAAAGGTGATATCTGAGTGTGGTTTTAATTCACATTTCCCTGAAAATTAGTGATGTTGAGAATTTTTTCTTTATCTGCTGGGCATTTGTGTGTCCTCTTTTGAGAAATGTCTAAGTAGGTCTTTTGCTTGTTTGTTATTTATTTATTTATTTATTGGTACTGGGGATTGAACTCACAACCTCAAGCCTACCAAGCAGGCACTTAGGCCACTGAGATAAATCCCCAGCCCTATTTTTTGAGACAGGGTCTCACTATGAGGTTCAGGCTGGCCTTGAACTCACTTTGTAGCCCATGCTGGTCTCAAACTCACAACGATCCCCCTGCCTCAGCCTCCTTAGTGCTGAGATTAAAGGCATGCACCACCATGCCCGACTTTTTGCTTGTTTTTAAATAGGGTTGTTTTCTTACTGTTGAATTATTTGTAACATAAAGTTTTTGAGATCCTTATGTATTTTAAATATTATCTCCTTATCAGTTTGAAAATATTATCTCCAATTCTGTAGGTCCTCTCTGTTGTTTCCTTTGCAGTGCAGAAGCTTTCTAGTTTGCTGTAATTCCATTTGCCTATTGTTCCTCTGATTTTGAAGTCATGCTCAAAAGAAATCATTGCCCAGAACAAGGTCATGAATATTTTCCCTCTATGTTTTTCTCTAATCACAGTTTAAGGTCCTACAATTAAGTCTTTTTATTTTAACTTCATGAAAAATTTTTAAAATTATACATTTAAAGTCTTTAATCCATTTTGAGTTGAGTTTTGTTGTTTGTTTTGTTTTTTAGTTTTTGAGACAAGGTCTGACTCACAATCCCCCTGCCTCAGTCTTCCAAGTGTTAGGATTATAGGTATATACATACCTGGCCCTTGAGTTGATTGTTTTATTTTATAGGTGAGAGATAATCGTTTAATTTCATTCTTCTGCATATTGGTATCAGTTCATATAGCACCAGTTCTTGAAGTGACCATCATTCTGCAATGTATGTTTTGGGCCCCTTAGTTGAAACTTAGTTGGCTATAAACATGTGGATTTACTTCTGATTTATTTTGTTCCACTAGTCTCTGTGTCTTTTTTTAGTGTGCCAGTATCATGCTGTTTTGGTTGCTATAATTTTGTGGTGTGTTTTGAAGTCAAACAGTGGAATTCTTCAGTTCATACCATTTGCTCAAGATGACTTTGACAGTTAAGGGTCTTTTGTAGATTCATACCAATTTTATAGTGTGTTTTCTATTTCTTAAAAAATGCCATTGATATTTTGATGTAGATTATACTGAATATGTAGTATGAATACTTTAACAGTGTTCTTGTAATCATTATCTTTCCATGTATTTGTTTTTTCTATTTTTTTCAACAAAGTTACATAGTTTTCAATATACAGATCTTTTACTTTCCTTGTGAAATATATTCCTGGGTTTTTGGGGTTTTTTTTTTTGGTATTTATTGTAAATGGGATTGTTTTCTTGATTTCTTTTTCAGAAAATTCATTGTAGTTTATCAAAATACTACTGATTTTTGTATGTTGATTTGATATTCAGCAACTTTACTAAATTTGTTTATTAAATCTAATAGTTTTTAGTATAGTCTTCAGGGATTTCTAGTTGAAGATCACATCATCTGCAAACAAGGACAGTTTCACCTCTTCCTTTACAATTTCGATGCCTTTTATTTCTTTATCTCACCTAATTATTCTGACTAGTTACAGCTTCCTATAGCTTGTTCAATAGAAGTGGCAAAAGTGGGCATCCTTGTGTTGAAGAAAAAGCTTTCAGCTTCCAGTGTGACTTTAGATGTTTGTTTATTGATTGATTTTTAGATGTTTAGATTTTCTGTTTCTTCATAATTCTGTCTTGGTAAGTTATATGTGTCTAGGAATTTACTTCTTTCTTCTAGATTATCCAGTTTGTTGTCATGTGTTGTTCCTAGTTGTCTCTTTGATCCTTTGCATTTTTGTGTTACTAGTTGTAATGTCTCTTTTTTCATCTCTAATTTTGTATATTGGAGTCTTCTCTTTCTTCATTTCTGTAGCTAAAAGTTTGTTGACTTTTTTTCAAAAAAACAACTCTTCATTGCATTGATCTTGTGTATTGATGTTTAAATATCAATTTCATTTATTTCTGCTCTAATCTTGATTATTTTCTTTTTTCTACTAGTTCTGAGTCGTTTGTTCTTATTTTTCTAGTTCTTAGAGATGCAACATAAAGTTTTTTTGAAAGCATCTTTTTTCTGTTGTAGGCATTTGCATCATATGTCTTTTCCTCGTTTTACGTTTTCCTATCTGTGTCATAGTTGTGGTAGGTTTCTCATACATGTGGTCTAGATTTTTAATGGGAATATTTAGAGCATTTACATTTAATGTAATTCTTCTTATAGCAAGATTTCTATGCCATATTACTATCTGTTTTCTATTTGTTGTATTTTTGTCCCTTTTTAAAATGTTTCCTACTGTTTTTGGAGTAATTTCTCTCTCTCTCTCTCTTTTTTTTTGTTACTTTTTTTTAGTGATACTGCTCTAGGGTGACAGTATACATTTTTTATTTATCATAATGTCATTTTTTTCTTTCTTTGAGACAGGGTATTGCTATGTAGTTCAGGCTGGCTTTGAACTCACTATGTAACCCAGGTTGGCCTCAAACTCACAGCAATCCTCCTCCCTCAGCCTCCCAAGTTCTGGGATAACAGGTGTGTGCCACCACATCTAACAAGACTTTTATTTTCATGTTTGAATTTTTTTTTTTGACTAGTTATGACTTCTAGGTTGGCACTTTTTCCAGGTTCTTTAAAAGTATCTTTCCTATCATCTTCCAGTTTGCACCTGTTCTTAGAAGAAACTGTAGCAATTCTTAATCCTTGTTCCTTTGTGCATAACGTCTTTTTTCTTGCTCTGATTATCTCTTTAGGACTGATTTTCAACAGTTTGATCATCATGCACCTTGGTTATTTTCATATTTCTTCTTTTTGGGATTTACTGAGCTTCTTGGATTTATGTACAGTTTTCATCAAATTTGGAAAATTTTGGGCCATTATTTTGTCAAACTTTTTTTCCTAGTTCTTTCCTTTCTTCTTTTGGGACTCTGGTTGCACATTAAGTTGGATTCTATTTTACCACAAGTCAAGCTGTTTTCATATTTCTTGACTTTTTCCCCCTCTCATTCATTTTGAATGATTTTCTGTTTTTGTGTGTCTTAAAGCCATTCATTATTTGTCTGCAGTGCCTAATTCTCTTATAATTATAGTGAAATTTTCATTTGAGATATTTTATTTCTCATTGGTAGAATTCCCAGCTGTTTATTTTTTCTTCCTCTATTCATTTTTTATTATTGTCATTTTTTTTAGATCTTGTGCATATATTGTTGTATTTTTAGTAGCTTTTGTCTATGGGTCACATCTTTCCTATTTCCTCATGTGTACAGTAATTTTTTGATTAACTGCTAGACATTGTAAATGTTGCATATTAAAAATTTGGATTTTATTGCTTTTTTTAAAAAACCCTGCTGAGTTTTGAAACATTGTCATGGTTTATTTAAAGTTATTTGTAGGTGTAGGATAGTTCCATCACTAGAGGTTCTTGTGGGATATCTATTATGTGACCTCATGTTCAAGAAGATTTCTTCATTCTGGCTGGTGAGTCTCAGTTTGCTGCCTTGCGTGAACTCCAGAAATTATTTTGCCTGTACTTTGCTCTTAATCATTGTTTGTTCTGACAGTTGCTCTTTGCTCAACCTCACAGACTTTTACTCTGTACCTGAGCAGATTGGTATTTGCCCAAAGACTCCAGGGGCCCCTTGTGATGGTTTTTCAATTGCCTCTTCCGTACAGTTTCCTTCTCATCCATCCATTGCCCTGAAAATTCGCTTTCTTAGAACTTTGATTTCTTTCTTTGTCTTTGTTTTTGTTTTATTTTTTGAGACAGGGTCTTGCTATGTAGCCCAGGCTGACCTCGAACTCACGACATTCCTCTTGCCTCAACCTCCCAAGTGCTGGGATTAGAGGCATGTACCATCATGCCTGGCAGAATTTTGATTTCTGTCATCTCATCTCACATACTGTTGTGCTCTACTTGAATTCCCCCTTTCCTGCATAGTCTGGAAATTACAGAAAGGCTGAACAGTAGTAGGAGCATACTTCATTTATTTCCACCATCAGGGATCACAGTCCATGCTGCCAGTTGTTTAATGTCTGAAAACAGTTATTTCATAAGTCTTGCACACTTTCCTCACTATTTTTGCCAAGAAGGTAGGTCCTGTAACAATTGTTCTCTCATGTGTAGAAGCAGAATTCTCTTGTTTTTCAGTTTTAATTGCTTTTAAACTGTTTTTTTTTTTTTTTTTTTTTTTGTGGCACCAGGGATCGAACTCACAACCTTGCACCTGCCAGGGCAGGCGCTTAAGCCACTGAGCCAAACTCCTGGCCCTTTGAACTTCTTTTGAACAGATGGCATACTGTATATACTCTTGCTTTTCTCGTTAAGTATTACGTTACTAAGATTCATGTTGTGTGCATCTACAACTCATTCCTTCTCAATGCTTTACTGTACTTTGCTGTGTGTTTATACTGCTGTTAATTTTTCCATTCTCCTGTTGATTTGTATTCGACTTCTTTCTGGTCTTTGCTCTTAAAGACAACTGTGCTATAAATATTTTGCTAAGTGTCTGCTGGGTGTATGGCTAGGGGTGGATTGCATCATGCAACTTTCCTAAAAGAAAAAGTTCACTCTGGGAGGCAGTATGTGACAGCATCCTCAGGCGAAGAGTGAAGACAGATAGTTCAGACAAGGAGTCCTCCGTACACATGGAGAGTCCCATCACACAAGGCTGTATTCAGCGGATGGGCTTGAACTGCTGCTTGGTGTGGGGAGAAGGTATCTTTCAGAGGCAAAGGATCTGTGGAAGGTGCGGTGTGAGGGGACTCTAAGGAGACTTCTTGGCAGACCCAGTGTTGGAAAAAGTGTACATGAACCGTTGGTACAGATGATCCCACTTCTGAAAGTATGTGCTTCCTGCAGTGGACACCAGGAGCCACTGAAAGCTCTCAGGTTGTGGAATAACATGACTGCAACAGCCACCGAGCTACCTTTTCATGCCCTTCATGCATCTATGCCAAGGTTTTTGTGACCTCTTCTGTATATATAATTTCTTTGGTGGATTTCTTTTTATTTTTCAGTTTTATTTTCTCAGCTTATTATATCACCTTCTCCTAACCCAAGAAGTGGTGCCCCTCTTTTCTTCTTTTTATGTTCTAAATTAAATCCTTTTTCCTTATTCTTCTCATTTTATTCCATTTCTGCTTCTTTCACATTTGAAAATTTTGATTTGAGCAACTATCTCATTTGCCACTTTAGAAATAGTGTATCTCTAAAAAAGTAAATAAAAATAAAGAAAGAAAGAGTATATTTCTTTAGAAATGCTGTATAAATAACCTGTTATTGTTGTGCTTTGTCCATAGTTTTATTTCTGCCTCTTCCTTCTAAACTAAGCTTAGGAGATAACTGGTTTCTTTCATTGTCCTTCAGGTCCTACCTTGAGCACAAGACCTCCATGAACTATATGCTGGCAACACGCCTCTTCCAGGACAGGTGGGAATTTGCTGAATTTGTAAATTTAGGGTTCAATCATAAGATTAGGGAAAGTATACAAAAGGAGGAAAGAAACTTTGTAAAAATCTTCATGTAAAAATCTGTGATAGAAAGGGCCTTGCCAAACATAATACCTTATCATACCTTATAATACAATACTTTCACAATACAATACCTTGTTTTCCATAATTTAACTCAGTCATTTCTAGTATTTTCTTTTCTTTTTTCCAGTACTGAGAATTGACCTCATGTATCATTTTCAAAAACCAAAACTCAAATCATAGAGCTCTATGAGCCATCTTAACACAGGTCCTGAACTTTATTCTTCTTCCAAGCAAATTTATTCTCAGGGCCTTTTTACCTTAGACACAATTTTATCAGACATGATTATCTTTTTCTCAATAGAAAAGATTAGAATTATCAGATTAGAAAAAGAGGAGGGGGGGTAATTCACAAAATAAATACATGATTTGTCAGAAATGACAATGGATTCTATCAATACTAGGGAAACTGAGGAAAGAAGGACAACAGACACTGTTTGCAGTCAGGGACAACTTTGCCCCACGTATTTTTGTGGGACTTATAACCGCCCTGAAGTGCAGTTCAGCAACTGATTATAAAAATCAGGTACTCTAGTCAGTGAAATTTATATATTTTGAGAATATGTTTTACTTTTTTCTGAAGGCCCCTTACAATGGATACCCAGATTTGAGCCATTTCTTACAGTTTCATGATCTATTTTCAGGACACAGAGGGCATTTATGCTGCCTGTATATTTTTGGTAAATAACATTGATTAATTGTATGTATAGCCCTTGGTGAAAAAGATTCTTTAATTTACTTGGAAGATATAGAAGACTTTCAGATCTTTATATATAACTTTGAATTCTTGGGTCCCATTCTCCCTTCTACCTCCCAAAACCTTTGACAAAATGTCTTAGTTACTTTTATTGCTAAGACAAAACACCTGACACCCAAAGTTAAAGGGGGAAAGGTTTATTTAGCTCACGATTTGTAGAGGTTTCAGTCCATAATTAACTGGCTCCAAGGCAGATTGGATTGGCAGAGGTGTATTAGAGACTAGAACCAGTTCATGGCAAGCAAGACAGCAAAAGCAAGCAAGCAAGCAAGGGAGAAGACGAGTCCCTGATGTTGTATCCAGGCTACCCGGATTAAGGTGGTGCGAAACCAACCAGTGCACTGATTTAGTGATCATACACCTTTAGTGTGGCATCCCACACTCTAGATTCAGCCACCTCTGAGACAGCCTCACGTGTGATGACCGCATGAGGCTTTGGGAGGACATCTAGATACAAGCCGTGACACAGGTTTATCTTTTGAATTTAAGGACTTACAAGGATGTGTTCTGGTTTGTCAGTTTTTAATGTTTTGTTTTGGAGGAGAGCAAGTCCTTTCAGTGTAAAGATTTTAAGTTTTTCTACTGTGGGAAACATTCCCCTTATTCCCTACTTCCTCTCTTGTGAAATTTTTCAGATATATTTTGTCTATATCCTCCACATTTTTTTACCTTTTCATACTCTATCTCCTTTATCCTATCTCAACTTTACATTCTTGGAGACTTTTTGTTTTTTACTTCTTCAGTAGTAAGAATTGAACCCACAGCCTTGTATGTGCTAGGCAAGTGCTCTACCATTGAGCTATATCCCAACTCAGAGATTTCTTAAACTTTGTCTTTTGTACCTCTAAATCGGTCTTACTGTTGTGAGAGTTCAATTTTTTTTAACTCAGAGAGTATTTTAATATTTCAGAATTATTTTTTTTAAACAAAAGAAAAGTAAGAAACCAAAGCAAAACAATTTCACAACCAGCCAATAAAAGAAAATAATCAGCACATTGCATATTATATTCACAGAAATTGTTTAGGATAAAAGATATAAACATGAAACTTTTTGTACCTCTAAATGTCTTTTGTACCTCTAAATTGGTCTTACTGTTGTGAGAGTTCAATTTTTTTTTAACTCAGAGAGTATTTTAATATTCAAGAATTATTTTTACTTTCTGATTAGTTTTTATATTTTATGATGTCTTTTCAAATTTCTTTGTCTTAGATTGTTCAAACTTCCTTGCAGGTGTTTGCACGGTATTATTCCTTTGTATTTATCCAGCTTGTTCATCTTATTCTTTCTGGTCTTTACTACCATAAGTCTACAAATATCTGGTGATCTTTGATTATCCAGTCATATTTAAAAGTAATGGACTTTTTGCTTAAAATAGGTGGCTGGCATGGGCTGACCAGGATATGTAGGTCTGTTTCTGAGCTGACACGGACTCTACTTGAGGCTGGATCTTTCCACACTGAGGCTTCCTGTGAGGGGAAGGGCATGTAAGCTGGGGACTACCATGCTAGCAAAATAGGGCACATTCCTTTAGGAGCAGGACAATAAAAAATTTGAGATATAATAATATATATGTATTTTTTATGGATATTAAATAGTAAGTCCTAATAACTACCACAATTTCAAGAATGAGCACTGGTAATTATTTTGAAATACTTGTGACAATTTTAAGTAAAATGAAAAAAAAAAGAGAGAGAGCTATGTTTCTATGAATAATGAAGTGGCCCTAATCCACTACAATGGATGGTTCCCTCCATGTGTATTGGTGGAAACGTTAAATTTCAGTTAGAGGATATAATTGTTTTTCCCTGCACTTTTTTCTTTAGGTCTGTTAACAACTCCAGTTTATAAAGTATTATAAAATATTTTGATTAAGAAAACATAAATTCCCCCCATGTAGCAGTGAAATGCCCTCATGATCTACTCTTGCCTACCATTTTAGTCTAATATCTACTTCTCCATAGCAACCCATAGCCACCTAGTCCATATGACTTGTTCTTTTGTATCTCCTAATTCTTACAAACTCCCTCCCCTTCTCTTAGAATGGCCTTCAGTCCATCCCTAGTTTTCTCTAGCTATGTTCTGTTCCTCTAGCCTAGACTAGGAGGGGGTATACCCAGCCCTTCTTTTATCCTCCAGTCTGATTTAGATTCCTAGATCATATACTTTGCTCTTTACTAACTTTATAGATTGGCCCCAAGAGTGAAGCTTTCTTACATTCATCTTTGTCAGTATCAAGAACTTACCACATGGTCAGCACACACAGAAATAGACATTGAGAAAATGAAATTGTATTTGGTCCAGCCTACCACATGGTAGGCACACTCAACAAATATGCACTGAAAACAGGAAATTGTTTGTTCCAAGACCTAATATCTTCCATTAAGTCTCTTTTCTTTAATCTGAATTGATGTTTTCTCTTGCAAATCCAATTGTGTTAGGTTAATTTTTTCTGCCATCTCTCCTATCCCCAGCACCTCCCCTGCCTCCCCACCCTGCACTGACAAACAGTATCTCACAGGGTGTTTTGCTGTATAGCAGAAGGTTTTTTTTTTGTTTTTTGTTTTGTCTTTTTGAGACAGGATTACATTATGCAGTTCAGGCTGGCCTTGAACTCACTGTGTAGCCCAGATTGTCCTTGAACTCACAGCAGTCCTCCTGCCTGTATGGCAGTAGTTTTAACCCTGGCTTCACATTACTAACTCCTGGGGATCCTTAAATCATATTTATGTCCTTCCCTCATCTCTGGAGGAGAGTGCAGTGTAGTAGTCCTTACTGAAAGCTGCCTGGTGACTGTAATGTGAAACTGTGGTTGCAGATTACTGGAGAAAACTGTTATCTAGATGAATGAAAAAAGTTAAAGTCATCGTGAGACTTTGTGATGATAATGTGACAATATCAAGACATTAGGGATAGAAGATACAGGAAAGACAGCATCTTGCTAAAGACACATTTTCTATAAATACCGTCTGTACTGCATTTGTTTCTTTAAAAATAATCAGAACTTAACATGCTGTGTTAACATGACATTTTGAAATGGTATCATTTTAGAATGTGTAGATTATTGGGAGATAAGGATTAGATAACAGGTGTGCGGTTCCACAAATCCTTATGGGGTGCCCTAACTGTTCAGGATCTTGGCTGTGGTGCTAGACGCATTACCCAGCAAAGGTAGTAAAATTAGACTGAGCCAAACACTGATATGCCGAACATACGCATGCACAGATGAATACCTGTAAAGCGGGATCCCCTCCCCAAGTGTTAAGTGAAAAGAAATTGAGGAGAGAATGTTTTTTAAAAAAACAAAAACAAACAAACCAAAAAAAGCAAGCATTGAAACATGCATGGCACTCAGTTCCCGTGGTTGGAGCCCAGCGCTAGTGTAGCCACATGGAGACCTTCCCTTTCTTTGCAGGGGTGTTTTTGTTTTTGTTTTTGTTTTTCCAGTTGTGGAAAATGTGTTTCTGGTGAATATCCTTTTGGAACCCATGAGAATGGAGCTTGGTTTCCTTTCCTAAAATAGTCCAAGGAAAGGAGAAGAGCTCTGCTGTCTGAGGCCTAAACCCTGGGCTTAATTGTAAACCCTTTAAGCCCTGGCTGTGGTTGGGTTGCAGTGGTACTTTAGCCTTTTCCTTTATATAAATCAGGCTAATTAACAGTCTTCTTCACATAACTGTTGTGAGCAATAAGTACGATTTGCTTTGGAATTAGACAAATACAAGTCATTGTTATCATTTTTTCCCCAGTATTTCTGGCTTTTTCCTTTTTGTTTTTTGTTGATCCTTCAGCTCACTGTGGCCTGCCCTTCTCCAAGGATGTTCTCACTTGCCCTCGCTGGCCTTATTTCGTGTTGACTTTCTTTTTTTTTTTTTTTTTTTTTTTTTTTTTTTTTTTTTTTTTTTTTTTTTTTTTTTTTTTTTTTTTTTTTTTTTGCGGCACCGGGGATTGAACTCACAACCTCATGTCTGCCAGACAGGCACTGAAGCTGCTGAGCCAAACCCCCAGCCCTTCGTGTTGACTTTCTATAATAAAAATTTCAGGACTGCTTGTGTGTGTGAACTCCAGAGTAAATATCCAGATAACATTCTCTAACCTAGTTGTCCTTTCTACTTCTGTAGGGGAAACACAAGAAGAAGCTTATTGACAGGAAGAACACGGTAACTGATTTCTAAAAGTTGCGAAATTCTTTCCACGTGCATAGTGTGTGACCATGCACAGACTAAGCATACTACTTTATATAACCATTTTCAGTTTGGCTCTGCATGAATACTAACATAAAAATGTTTTCTGTTGAAAAAGTATTCTGTGGCCACTTTTTACCAGCTATGAAATTTATTATTAACAACATGAATATCATTTTAACTGATCATGATAGTGTTCTTGTTTGACTGTGTGAGACAGACCAGAGAATTAATGAGATTTCAAGACTGTTGCTGCCTTACACTCAAATAAGTTTATGTTTTGGCCTTAACATACCTGAGATATATAACTGTGTGCCTTATGGAATGAGCTAAACCTGCTTCCAGTCTCCCATGGGGCTGGAAATGTGCAAAATACCTGTGGCTTTTTGTTTGAGCAGAGAAGAGAAAATTTTTAAAGGAAAGGTTGAGATGACCTTGTCTCACAGAACCCTCCAGCGACCACAAAAGCTCTTAAATCAGAACACATCTTCAGGTTATAGAGAGTTTAAGACATTACATATGTGCTGTATATCTTTAAAAACAAATGACAGCAATAAGAAAGAAACCTCTTATATCTAGTTTTTTGTTTTGCATTTAAGAGTCAATTAAACTTTGTTTCTTATCTAAGCCTTTTGAGGTACAGGTCTAATTCTAAAGAAGGAAAGCATTAAGATTATCTTTTATTTAAGGGAAAACTAAAATAAATCAAGTTTCTAGCTTGTTGTTAAGTGAGAGTTATACTTTGTTTATAAATTTTCTCTAGTTTTTAGTAAAGGAACATTCTTAGAGTATATTGCTGTCAACTTGGGAATTGAGAAAAGAGAAAAAATCATAAACAGTAAAAATATTTAAGCATCGTTTCTGTCCTTCACTTTTTTAGAACTCACTTTTTTTTACCATCAGTGGGGGCTTTTTAGTGGGGTTAGAGGTATAAACAGATGAAAACTGACACATGATACCATATACCAGAGTATGAAACAAATTTATATGTAAAAGGATTGAAATAATACTATGCATGTATGTTCTTTGACCACAATGGAATTGGACATCAATAACAATAGAAACAAACACAATAGAAAAATATTTGTAATCCCTATATATTTGGGGATGAAACAATTCATTTCTAAATCATAAATCAAGGAAGAAAGGATAAGGGAAGAGACAAACTATTTTGAACTTGATAATAAAAATAAAATTTCAAAATGTCTGGGATGTCAGCTAGGGTAGTACTTTGAGGGAAATGTGTAGCTTTCAATGCTTATATTTAAAAAGTAAGGGCTAAAATCGTTGATTTAATGTGTATATTTAAAACCTAGGAAAAAAGCAGAGTAACCCAAAGTAAGTAGAAGAGAGGAAATAATGAGGAGTGCAGATCAATTAAATGAAAGACAAAGACAAATCATAAAAAAGCTATCAAACTCCAAAATGTATTTATTGATAAGCTATCAGACATGATGAATATCTTCAAACTAATTGAGGAAAAAGAGGAGCACACTTAAGTACTGTTCCAAGTTCAGATAAAGAAGGGAAGCTATTACTATCGTTCCAGCAAATATAGAATGCATAGTGAGTAGGGGAATACTATTTACTATTAACAGCCCTTTCTGTTCCTCTGATGCTTAGGTGAAATGACTAAATTCTTTGTGTGTATGAGAGAGAGCTCTTACCCAAACTGACAAAAGCTGAAATAGAAATTTTGAAGAGCACTCTTACCTATTCAGAAAATTGAATTTGGTTTCAAAAAACTTTCTACCAAAAAAAACTTTAGACTCATTGGTTTTACAGTAAATTCTATCAGTCATGTGAGGAATACCAGTTTTACACAGACTCCTTCAAAAATATAGGAATGGACACTTTCCAGTTCTTTTTTGTGATACTGGCTTCACTGTGTTTAAAAAATCTGACCAAGACATTTTAAAAAGGAGAAAATTATAAGCTAATATTTTCATGAGGATAGACACACAATTTCTGTTAAGAATATTAATAAACCTAGCTAGATACAGGATGTTCTTGTCGGCCCATCTGCTCAGGAGGCTGAGTCACGAGGATTGCTTGCACCCAGGAGTTTGAACCATTCCTGAGAAATTTCATAAATCAGCAAGATCTTATTTGAATGGATGAATTAATCAATCATTCATTCAACCAACCAGTCAGTCAGCCAGTATATGAAAAATATAACACATATGCCTGAGACTTTCCCTAGCAATGCAAAGTTGGCTTAACATTATTTTTGGGGGATGGCAGTGTTGCAGACTGAACCTAGGGTTCTCTTGAGCTATATTCCCAGCCTTGGTTTAAAATTTGAAAAATAGCCAATGTAATTCACACTATTATGAAAAAAACCCTAAATAATTACTTCTCCCTGAAAAAAAAATTATGGCTAATGCAATTCAAAAGATTATGAGAAATACTCTAAGCTTATCAGGAACAATGTGATAAAAGTCTTACATGAAAACTCTATCACCATTCCAGGCATGGTGGAACACACATGTAATCTCGGCTATTGAGGAGACTGAGTCAGGAGGATCACAGTTTTGAGGCCAGCCTGGGCAACTTAGTAAGACCCTGTTTTAAACAAATAAACAAGCAAACAAACCCAGGATGTAACTCAATGGTAGAGGCTTGTGTATCATGTGGCAGCCCTGTGTTCAATCCCCAGTACTGAAAATAAAATGGAGTTGGGTGGGGGGGACACATCATATCTGGTAAAATATTGAAGAAATTTCTCTTGCATAAGGCAAAGTGTCCATTCTTACCACTTTTATTCACATTGTACTAGAAGTCTAGACAGTATAATAAGGTAAGGGAGGGAGAAAGTAAAAGGCATACAGATTGGAAAGGAAGAAGCAAAATGTCTTTTCTTAGGTGCCACAGTCAAGTGAGTGAAAAAATCCTATGACACCCACAAAGTAACCGAGAGCATACAACTGCTTAATGTATTGTGAGTCAATAATTGGAAAACAAAATTTAAGATTTTATTTATAATAGTATTTGAAAATATAAAATACTTAGGAAGAAATTTAATAAAATATGTTCAGTACTGGTATACAAAATGCTACTAATAATACTGAAAGAGATAAAGAAAAATGTAGCTAAATGGAGAGGTATGCCATACTCATGATTGGTAGACTTTATAGTGTTAAAGTATCCAGTCTCCTCAAATAAATCTAAAAGATCCAGTGTAATCATAATCATTATTCTAGGAGATTTTTATTTAGTAGAAACTGACCAGCTTTTGGGTGGGGCTGTTGGAGATCAAACCCAATGGCATTCTTCCACTAAACTTCATAGCTCTTGTTACTTCTTTATTCTGAGACAGAGTCTCAGTAAATTGCCCAGACTGGCCTTGAATTTATAATCCTCCTACCTTAGCCTCCTGAGAAGTTGGATTTACAGATGTACAGCACCACTTTTAAAATTTATATGGAAATGCAATGGACCTAGAAAATCCAAAGCAATCCTTTTTTGTTTGTTTGGGTTTTGGGTTTTTGGAGACAGAGTCTCACCATGTAGTCCATGCTGGCCTCAAACTCACTGTGTAGCCCAGGCTGGCCTTGAACTCATGGTGATCCTCCTGCCTCAGCCTCCTGACATTGCAGGCATGCACCACCATGCCTAGCTGCCAAAGTAATCTTAGGTAAGAACTGCAGTACCTGACTTGAATAGAATCGTGCAGTAGCAATCAAGGCAATAGCAGGTTGATCCATGAAACAAACAGTGCCCAGAAACAGACCCACATTTTTAATGAAGTGTGATCAATAAAACCTGAATTAAAAATTTTTAAAAATTTATTATAGTAAAAAGCATTGCTATTAACCCCCCTTAAAATACTGCTCCTCACTTTGAACATACCCCATTGATCTTGCCATTTTCTGAAGCAGTTCTGGAAGTCCTCTTTCATGAGTCTTCCGTCGCACTGTCATAGTTTCCATGATGTCCTTAATTGGTTCACAATGTTTTTATCTTTTGTGGTCATTTTGACTTTGGGGAAGAGCTGGAAGTTGCACCATGCCAGATTCAGTAAGTAAAGTAGATGAGACCACACCGTAATGATTAGTGAACTTGCCTTTATGGTGAATGGCACTTAGCAGCAGCTTTCACTGTAGGTTTTTTTTTTTTTTTTTTAATCATACCTCCTTAAGACACCAGCAGGACTTCCAGAACTGCTTCAGAAAGTGGTAAGAGTAATGGGATAAGTGTGTCTGAAGCAAGGGGGAATATTTGGAGGGGAGGCTAATGGCAATGTGTCTTTTACTATAGTAAATTTTTTAAAATTTAAACATTCACTGTATATTTTAATCATCCCTTGTATGGTCATTTGATTTTCAGCAAAAGGCCCAAAACAGTTCAGTGGGGAAAGAAAATTCTTTTTAACAAATGAAACTAGAACAACTGGATATCATATATATATATATATATATATATATATATATATATATATTTTTTTTTTTTTTTTTTTTTTTTTTTTTTTTTTTTTTTTTTATCCGGGATTGAACTCACAACCTCACGCCTGCCAGGCAGGCGTTTATGCCACTGAGCTAAATCCCTGGCCCCTGGATATAATTTTTTTTTTTATTGCATGATTTTTCTTTTTCTACTTGTTTTATTTTTATTTTAAATAGAAGAAAAGTAAGAAATTAAAGTAAAATAATTTCACAACCAGCCAATAGGAGAGTAGCAATAATCAGCACATTGCATATTGTTATATTCAGAGCAGTTATTTAGGGTATAAGATATAGTCATGAAACATTGTCCAGAAAATTATTAGCACAAAACTTTTGCCTCAGTGAATCAAGAGAAACCAGCTATATGACTATCTTTTTTGTTATGATTGCTCTATTATTTTCAAATAAACATTTTGCATTAAAAATCAAATCTGAAGATGACCCTGTGAAAACTACTTCTCACTCAAAATTCTTTTTCTTTAACTGTCTTAACTAATTTTTTTATATACATAGATTTTCTTTTAGTTCATCACACAAGTGCAACAATGCAATGGTTACATATGTATGACTTAATTCACTGAGAAGTGTATTTTCAATACTCATCCATTTAAGAGTGAAAATAACTAGTTTATCATTCTTTGTAGCTGAGTAGTATTCCATTATATAGAAATGCCACATCTTTTTTGTCCATTCCTCAGTTGAGGGGCATTAGGGTTGTTTCCAAGATCACATATTTTTAAAAGTAAACCTCAACGCTGCCTTATCTGCCACAAAAATTAGAAGTGATTAATAGACATAAACATAAAAGGTATTACATAAAATCCTTGAAAAATAGAATATTTTTGTACTTGACAAAAGTTTTTTATATATGACACAAAATGCAATAAACAAAAAATAGGTTAGATTTCCTCAAGATTAAAAACTTAATCATAAGGTACTGTTAAGAAAATGACTAGGAGCTGGGTGTGGTGATGAATGCCTGTAATCCCAAGCACTCAGAACCTGAGGCAGGAAGATTACAAGTTTGAGCCCAACCTGGGCAATTTAATGATTTAGAAAGACCTTGTCTGAGGGCCGGAAGTTTGGCTCAATGGCTTAAGCGCCTGTCTGGCTGGTGCGAGGTTGTGAGTTCAATCCCCAGTGCTGGGGGGAGGGGGACAAAATAATTTCTTAGGCCAGGAGTTTGGCTCAGTGACTTAAGCATCTGTCTGACAGGCGCGAGGTTGTGAATTCAATCCCCGATGCCGCCAAAAAAAAAAAAAAAAAAAAAAGGAAAGACCCTGTCTGAAAAAAAAAAAAAAGTACATTTTTTAAAGGGCTGGGGATATAACTGTGATGGCCCTGAGTTCAATTCCCTGTAGCATAAGAAAGAAAAATGATCAGTTAAGCTATGGACTTCAGACATTTGCAAAGGATTGGTATCTGGAAAGTCTGATGTTCTGATGGAAAGATAAGATGTTCTTCAGACATTTGCAAAGGATTGGTATCTGGAAAATCTAAAGAAGCTACAACTCTATTAGTTCAGTTATAATCCAGTAAAATATGTATGTATGGGTATTTCAAAAGGAAGATGGATGCACAGTATTCTCATGAAAATGTGCCTAAAACATTAGTTATCGGAGAATTCCAAATTAAAACCATGATATGCCACTAACCGTCTAGCAGAATATCTATAAAATTAGACTCACTAAACCATATGTCATGCAGAGCTAACAAGAATCTGATAAATTGGCATTAATGGGGTAAACTAGGACAAGGACTTGAGACCAAGGTTCTGACACTTGGTTAGAAAGCCTAGATGGTTACCCAGAAAAAATAAAAAACATAATCACAAGATGGTGTGTATAGTTATGTTCATAGTAACTTTATTGATAATATTCTGAAACAACCTAGGTCTCCAAAAATAAGAGAGTAGATAAGCTCTCTGAATGTTGTGTTTCATTCAGAGCTTGGGAATTTAAGAAAATGAATACTGCTACATCGTGGACAGATTACGCTGAATAAAAGAAACTTTACCCAGAACCATTCACACTATACAGTTCATTTGTGTAGAGTTTTAATTGTTCAAAACTTAAATGATGAAAAATTCAGAGCAGCGATTGCATTTAAGGAATTAAGGGAGGGATTGACTGGGAAGGTACATGAGAAGTTCTAAAATGATATAATGTTACAATGCAGTTATATCATTATATGCATTCATTAAAATTCACTAAATACATATTTAATACTTGGATATTTCACTATTCGTAAGTTAGGTCACAAAAACTCCTATAATGCAATGTGAATTCTAAATAGTAATGATATGCATGTGAAACATTAAGGAGAGAATGTGCTAATGTTTGTCTGCAACTTGGAGATGTTTTAAAAATTAAATGGATTGATGGGTTGATAGAGGAGCATTAGTATACGTGCTGCCAAAGCAAGCACCGATAGAGGAGGGCCGGATGTATATGTGTTCGATGAGACAAACGCAGTAAATACAGTTCATTGTAGAAGTGCATGCTCCGTTATAATTCTTTAAACTGTTCTCTTTGCTTAAATATTTTCATAATAAAATGTTGGAAAAACCTGTAGTTAAAAGGAGCGACAGGTTATTTATATGAAACTGAACTGTTAACTAGAGTGTATTCATGCCATGCCGCCTGTGTGCCGGGCAGGCACAGCGTGACGGACACAGTGGTGGACAAGAGAAGCATGGTCTGTGCCTTCTGAGAGCTCAGATCCACGATTCCCCAGCATCCCGTGTTAGGATTTACCTGTCTTTCTTAGCTCATGTTGACATTTTGCATATCTGTAGAGGAGATTCTTAGTAGCATCCCCAGATCACTGGGCTTTTAGGATCCAAAGTCTTTTTTTCAGCTCTTAAATAATAATTACCCTAAAAAAATCTTTTTCCCAAGGAATCATGTTCCTGACAACATAGGCAGAGACACTTTTTCTTATGTAATGGGCATGGTTCATGAGCGTAAACACTAGGCTTCCGTTTATTAGGG
This sequence comes from Dasyprocta punctata, assembly GCA_004363535.1. Lineage (NCBI taxonomy): Eukaryota > Metazoa > Chordata > Mammalia > Rodentia > Dasyproctidae > Dasyprocta > Dasyprocta punctata. The sequence goes on along the minus strand of RJWM01003722.1, from coordinate 29,122 downwards.
GATCCGGTTAACTTGCACAACTTCAAGTCAAATGATCCAAAACATTAAACTATTTGAGATCATGTGAAGTTTTTAAAAGACACGGCCTTGGAAAGAGAAATGTTTGTGAGCATCAAGATAAAGATGTCATGTTTATCTGTAGAATTTTTAAATTAGACCAAGTTGGTTAGATATTGTTAAATAAATGGTTTGGATGATTTTTAAATCAAATTTGTTTTATTTCCTATATCATTTAATTGGCTAGATATCTATTTTCATAGCTCCATGTGTGTGGTTCAGTCTTTAGAACTATGACAAAAATAGATTCCAACTATTTTTAAAGTTTATTAATAGCTGGGTACATGGTACATGCCTGTAGTTTCTGATGCTTGGAAGGCTGAAACAGGAGGATCGCTTAAACTCAGAAGTTTGAAGCCAGCCTGGGTAACTTAGACCCCAGCTCAAAAAAAAAAAAAAATTGTTCACTAATTTGCTTTCCATTTCTTCTCCCAGTGTCAATATCCTCCCTGGTCTTGGCTCTATTTTGTTCTGCAGGGAAAGCCTCCAGAATATTCACTATTCACCCTGTCCACCTAGAAGTCCCGCTCAGAAAGACGTAAACAAGCTGGGCATGGTGGCACATGCCTGTAATCCCAGCACTTGGGAGGCAAAGGCAGAAAGGATCACAGCGAGTTCAAGGCCAGCCTAAGCTACATAGTGAGTTCAAGGCCAGCCTGAGCTACACAACAAGACCCTATCTCAAAAAACAGAAAAAAACAAAAAATACAAAAAAAAAGAACTAAACAGACTAAAAGACATAGTTTTTCCATCTTACTCAGAGACTGAAAACTCCCTGGGGAGTTGGGATGCTGCCTTGACTTCACAAAGACTATGCTTTGCGTTCTGGGGCATGTTCAGAGCTCCCAAGTTAGGGCTTGAGTTCTGTGTGTGTGGAGTTAGCCACACACTCTCAGACACTGGCCTGGGTCCTCCTTTCTGACCCAGTTACCTAGACGCCACTTTCTCCTTCTCGACCTCGTTATCTCTGTGTGCCTACTCCTTGTTTGAACTGGGCCTTCTGTTGGTCAGCTGACCTGTGACTCATCTTACTTGAATGCCTCCTATAGCCCTTACCAGCCTCCTCTTCCCATCCCACTTCTCACTCAGGACCTGAATTTGGTCTTGTCCTCTGTCCCTGCCTTCCCTTGTCCGTGCCTCTGACACTAACTTCTGACCTGTGCTACACTTGGAGGCGCTCTGCCACTTCTCTTGCTTCCTCCCCTGACTGAGATCTAAATAAGGGCTGGAGCCTTAGCAGGTCCTCGTGTTGGGGTGCTTGAGACCCCAGTCTTGGTAACTTTACACTGACACTTTCCCTGTAAGTCCCAGTTAGCCTGGTGCTATATAAACAGATTACCTGTTGTCTCCCCCTCAGTGCACCCACTACCAGATCTCATTTTATCGTATACATTCAAAGCAATATTACTTATTTTTGAGTAAATTATAATTAATAGCAATAAAATTATGCAGCTTAAGAATTAAAATGTTACTAATCTCTCCCAGTTACATATTCTTTTGTTAGGTGTTGGTGACAGTTTATAACCAGTAAATTAATACACAGTATCACTCAATGCTTGAAGATACTTACACATTGTCTTCAGATAATTTTTGTTCAGAACATTTCACAAATTCAGATAGGCCTTTAGTGAGGTTTTACTGTAGATCCCAGTATTCCCCATTGTAAGTCAAACCTTTCAAATTTATCAGTGTTGCCATGCCCACTCTGTCTCATGTACAGAGTTCTGTCAAGCCCTGGACCGAAGGAGAGACTTCTGCAAGCTGTAGCTGCCATCTTGTTTTTCCTCTAGAGTGAACACTGATGGGATGCCAGAATTGAAGATAGAGAGTGTGAATTCAAAGGCCAAGCTGCATGCTGCTCTTTACGAGAGAAAACTGCTGTCTTTGGAGGTGCGAAAACGTAGACGACGGAGTGGCAGATTGAAGGCACTGAGGCCAAAATACCCAGGTACCTGCCAGTGACCTTTTACCAAACTGCATAACCTGCACACTGCCAGACCGAGTTAAGCAGCATCTTAAGCAGAACTTAATGAGTCAGAACTTTCCTAATTGAATATATTTATTTTTTGTTAGGAATAGTCTTTTTCTCTGAAACGTATTTTTGAAAGGATTATAAATTTTTAAACCTTCCATTCCATAATACGTGTGTTGAAGAATAGCTAAAACATACACATGTTGGCTCTCGCTCTTATTCTACCACCACATGGATACATAATACTTCAGAAATAGGGTTAACCTGAGCTTAATGGACTGCCGAGCATTGCCACTGGGGTTTGTGATGACTAGGTAAGTCCAGTCATCCTTCAAAAGAACTGGAAGGTAAAAGTATTTTAGACATGGGAATTTCTTAGATTCTTCCAGGTCTATTTTTAACTGATCAACTGACTTTCTTTCTTCCCCCTGCTTCCCTCCTTTATAGAGCACCTGCATCAGTCAACATGTTAGTTGCTGGGGTTTCATAACAAAGATATGGTCCTTGTTTTTATAGACTTATAAGGCAATGGAGGAGAAAAACAAAGAGTAAACATAGGGTAGTAAACTATTCCCCTGCTTTTGGCACCTCCAGAAAGGGTGCTTTTCTAAAAATCTGTAACACACAATACAGCTTTCTTTTGGTGGTTGGTAGGAGGGTTGTCTTTAAGTTGTGAGAAAGTCACTGGCATAAGTTACATCAACTGTGATGCATATCACTGATAGATTTTTAAAGATTTGAGTGTGACATGTAATTGCTGTTAATTTTGTGCCTTGTTTGTGGTTTGATTTGAAAATGGGTTTTTACTTGAAAAGATAAAAGGAAGGTGTTGGGAGAGAGGAAATTTTAATCCTTTTTTCAGCAACATTAGTGATTCTTCGCATTTAGTGATTACCCAACCAGCTGAAATGAATGGTAAGACTGAGACAGAGAGTGAAGAGGAAGAAGAAGTTGCATTGGGCAATGAAGATGAAGAGCAGGAAGCTTCCCAAGAGGAGTCTGCAGGGTCTCTTGGAGAAAACCAAGGCAAATATGCACCCCCGCTGACTGTTGGGGTAGAAAATTTACCCAAAGAAAATTCCATGGAAGTTCCTGAGTGGAATAGTAAAGGTGAACAGTGCTGTAAGAGTGAGACTCAGGAGCCAGAGTCTAAATTTAACCTGATGCAGATTCTGCAAGATAATGGGAATTTAAGGTAGGTACCTTTTCTAATTACAGTAGTAAAACTGAGACTAGCTAACTTGTCCTGTGTACCAGGTACTGTTTGAATGACTTTATGTAATATTCACAGAAGTTTGTGAACTAGTGACTGAAATTAGATGTTGCTATTGTTAAGAAAACTGAGCCTTTGAGAGGCTAAGTAACTTGTCCAAGGTAGACCCACTCTCCAAACCCAGGTCTCATTGGCCTAACAATATGTGGTGGGAATTAGTTTCAGTCATTAAGAGCATAAAGTGATGGAGATAAGACGCTCAAACAGCTTGTCATTTATTGTGGGAGACCCTTAAAAAACTGGGTGTTGACCCCCATGAGAGTGAAGTGTTCTTAGGATACAGAAAGAGGAGTAGAGCTGGGCGTGGTGGCGCACGCCTTTAATCCCAGCACTCGGGAGGCTGAGGTAGGAGGAGCGTTGTGAGTTCAAAGCTGGCTTGGGTTACAACACGAGTGCAAGGCCGGCCTGAGCTACATAGTGCGACCCTGCCTCCAAAAACTAGGGCTGGGAGTTTGGCTCAGTGGCTTAAGCACCTGTCTGGCAGGTGTGAGGTTGTGAGTTCAATCCCCGGTGCTGCAAAAAAAAAAAAAAAAGAGGAGTGGCCTCGCTCCAGAGGACTAGAAAGCCATCGTGGAGGCTATTTGACCATGGCCTCAATTGATGAAAAGGATCTCAGGAGACTTTGGGTGACAGGTATATATGGGGGAGTAGTGGGTAGATAGGTGAAATAAAGGCACAGGGATGCAGTATATGCATTTATTAGTCCCTCAGCAAATATTGAGAACCTGCCCTGTGCCAAGAATTACAGTAGGTCAAATATTACTGTGGGACAGATAAGCTTGGGGAGTTTGTAGTCTGGCAGGGGAGACTGATAAAAAGAACATAGTTTCAGGCTATGAGAAATGCATTAGGACAAAGCAAGTCATGTTTAGGTGTAATTGAGGAGAGGGTTACTGAAGTTGTGTAAATAAGGCCAGAGGAGTTAAGTTTTGAGGTGACTTCTGAATGATGATGGGTCACCCACGTGAATGCCAGGGTGCAGAGCACTCCAGGTGGAGCAGAACATACACAGGTCCTGAGACCAGGATGAGCTGGGCGTGGTACAAAATACAGACTAGAGTAGAAGAGTTATGTGGGCAGAGGAGTACGGTAAGAAATAAGAGTAAAAACTGGATGTTGGTAAATTAGAAAGGCTTTAAGGGGAGCCTGAAGGTCTGTTGTTGTTTGGGTTTTATTTTGTTTTTCTTTTCTTTTTTTTTTTTTCCTGGTTGGTTTTTAAGCAGATCTATGATAGAGTTAAATCTTGTTTTAGAAAGTAAATTTTGGTTGCATTGTGGAATAGTGCTTGACACGGGAAGAAACTAAAGGCAGAGAGGTGAGTTAGAGACAGAATTGTTCAGAGTTAGGAAGGTGTGTGGGCATTGACAAGAACAGTAGCTAAGGTTGGGTGTGGTGGCTCACACCTGTAATCCCAGCACTCTGGAGGTTGAGGCAGGAGGATTGCTGTGAGTTCAAGGCCAACCTGGGCTACAATGTGAGTTCAAGGCCAGCCTCAACTTCATAGTGTCTCAAAAAAACAAAAATAAAAAACAACCACCAGGAATGATGGCTACAGGAATGGAGAAATTGAGATGGATTTAGGAAATTTGTGCAATTGACAGAGACTATATGTTCCACATGTGGCAATGGGGTAATGCTGTCAGCCAGTACAAGGAGCATAGGAATTGTTTCATGATAGAAATGGGATACCTTGGAGACATAATGAGGAGGAAGTAAAAATACAGCTTTTTTATGTCAAGGTTAAACAGGATTACGCAGTTAAAGCCTTCAGTGTGGATGAGATTTTGCTTCCGTTTAATTCAGCAAGCATAAACAAGGAGAAAGGGAAGAGACTGGAGTCTTGGGAAATGCCACTGTTTAATGACCTAGAAGTAGCAATACAAAGACCTAGAAATAGCAGATAGTGAAAAAATAGGAAGGAATAGTTTGGTGAACACTGCTAGATGAGTGTTTGAAGTCTGCAGAGGGTCTTAGATACTCAAGTTAGGGTAAGGAATGAAAAACGCCTGGATTTGTATCCTAGCATCAGCTGTGTGGGTGAAAGAACAACTGTGAGCTGAGGAAATAAGAAAGCAAGTGTGAAGTAACTTTTTCAGAAGGTTTTGGCATTGAAAGGAAGGTCTGAATTCATCAGAGAGAAAGCCAGCTAAAAGGAAGTGATTTTAAAAAAAAATAGGCATTCTGGAGCTTATTTATAGACTAAAGGAAGGATTTGATGGCCAGAGGATTAGAGATGCAGAAATGGATATATTGGCAGAGACAGGCCCTGAAGGAAGGTGGAAAGAGGCCCAGGGGAGGGTATCTCCTCCTGTAAGAAAGAAAGGACTATGGGATGAGTGCAGTAGGTAGAAGGTGAAGCACAAGGAAGCTTAGGTATTTATGCATGGTGGCCTTTATTTTCTAAATTAGAGGCTGGCTCTTCCACCAGGAGCTGGAGTATGACACTGGGACACGGGACAAGAGCACTCAGGCTTGGAACAGTGGCATGGAGAATGAGAATAGTTCCCGACTCTGTCTGTGGACCCGAGCTCAGATCTTTTTAGTGCTTCTGGCTGGGTATGTGATTATAGGCAAGTCGAAGAGCTTCGCTAGGTCTCAGTTTCCTTTTCTGTCAAGCCAAAATACAGGGCTAGACGGGGTTTTTCAAACTATTTCATGGAGGGTAAAAAAGATTCCAGCAAATTGAAAATAGAATATTTGAAAACCACCAGACTGTATTCTGAGTTCCTTTCCAGCAATAACATTCTGCTTAGCTGTGATGGAAGTAAATTATTTTTCATAGATCTTAAGGATCGCACTTTCAGTGAGTAAACTGTTGTCATTGCAGGGTGTATCAGTGTAAATCAGTGGGCTTCAGACTGTTTCCTGAAGCTGCGCATTGTCCATAGGGAATCCCAGAGGCCATAAGAGCCCTGGGAAGAGACAAGGCACAGGTTTGAGACGGCAGGCACAGCCTCCTTGTGTGTATCATATGCTGAGGACTGATGTATGCAACCTGTTGGTTTTTAAAAATAAGTTCATTTTGATGTAATTGTGAGTGTCCAAACTTTTGGCTTACTGGGTCTCGTTGAGTGGAAAGATTATCTCGGGTCACATAGAAAATATGTAGTATAGGTAACATATTTAGGTAATAAAACTTCGTTTTTGTTTGTTTTGTTTTGTTTTAAGACAGAGTCTTGCTATATAGTTCAGACTGCCCATGAAGTCACTATGTAGCCCAGACTGCCTTGAACTCTCAGTAATCGTGCCTCAGCCTCCCGAGTGCTGGAATTACAGGTGTGTGCCACCATGCCTGGCTCAAAACTTCATTTTGTTATAATTTTTTTTTTTTTTTGAAAAGAGATGCTGAAATGTGGTAGCACATGCCTGTAATTCCAGCACTCAGGAAGCTGAGGCAAGAGAATGGTGAGTTCAGTGCCAGCCTGGACTATAGGAGAACCTATCAAAGGGGGAAAAAAAGAAAAGAGCAAGCAGCCCATGGACAGCAGGTTGTATATACTTGAAATTATTCTAGATTTCCTTTCATTTTGAGAGGGGAGAGTTGTTTACTACAGGTGACTGGCTGACAAACACCTTTGAGAGAGTCTCAGGATTAACATCCCAGGGATCTCTTCAGTGAGGTTCATAGAAATGAAAAGCTCAGTACTTTTACATTTGATTTGCAACAAAGCAGTGATTGGAAATCTCAACTCAGGAGCAATAATTCCTGTATCCAAAAGACCTTCACATTTCCGTATAAGGGGACCAATCCATGCAGCTGGATATTTTGCCACATTTGGAGCTGTCTAAAGCATACTATTTCCTGTTCATTATAGTGAATTTTTGGACCAAAGTAAAGGATTTTTAAAGTTTATTTTGGAGCCAGGGATATAGCTCAGCAGCACAGTGTCTGCCTAGCAAGCGTGAGGTTGTGAGTTTCATCCCCGGTGTCAAAAAAAAAAAAAAAAAAATATATATATATATATATAGAGAGAGAGAGAGAGAGAGGGAGACTTAAATCTATTGTGATGGTGAACCTTGTGTAAACAGTAGAGGTGAAAATAGTATATACATACCTCAGGTAAACAAGAATATAATTGTCTTTGTTAATATTTGGAAATATAAATTCATATTGTGCTCCCCCCAATAAACCAGCCCTGTTAGTAACAAAGATCTGGCCTTATTTATAGTTCATGTTCCAAAGCTATTATGCTTGACACTCAAGAGCAAGGGACCTCTCTAACCTGACTCCTCTGCCCTCCACTCCTCCAGCACACAGAGAATCTAGACCTGGACTCTCTAAGGATTTCCAGTTTTCCCTGGACAAATCCTTTGTCCAGACCTTGGGGGAGCAGTAAGTAGAAAGCATTCAATGATTGCATGTGTGAAGATTGTAAACAAAGTTTGTGTTGGGCCCTAATCTTCGCTGATGTAATTTTGGCTGCAGTGTCAGAAGGCCGATCAGCTGAAGTAACCAAAATCTTGCCTGAGAGAAAACAGATTTGCCACAGTTAGCAGCTAAAGTGAAAATCATCAACATCTCTCTAAGGTTCAGACTATAGACTGATCAGATTTCCTTGTTTGCAAACGAGGCCACGAGGCAGAAGATAGCTGCGTGCTGCAGTACTGTGCTGCAGTGCTTCCCACCAGGTCTGAAGATTTCTTTCTCCCACTGAACATCTGGGCTTGTCCCAGCCAGGCTGTTCATCTCCGCCAAGTTCTGCTGGACCTCATTCATTTGTTCTGGGCCCCAGCCACTCCTGCCTTGTAGTTGAGAAAAGCATGACCTTAAAATTTGATCTCAAAAGCTCTTTTGTAGGATTTATCTATTTCCTGCTTTGGAGGCTTTTGCACACTAGAAATATTAGTTGCCATAGCAAAACCAATACTTTTGTACTATCTGATAAGTATGTCCTTCAAGGCCTTCAGTCCAGAAACCTCTCTCCTCAGTACTGCAAATGTTCTTGTGAAGACTCAGTCCTTCTGTCCATTTTTCCAAGAAGGTCATTACAAAGTTCAAAGAGCTAGCACAATGAGAGCATGATGAGTTTCTATTCTTGATCTTTTCCCATGCTAATAATGAGAAAATAAGTGGAACTCTCCATCTTTGATTCTTTCAATAAGAAAAAAAAAAAAGAATTTTTAACCTCACGTGCTACTTGGAATGATTCTTTATTCAGTGAATATATGATAGGCTTCATATTCCTTAGCCATCCTGCAGAAGAATCCTGAAAGGCCACTTTGAGAAAGGCAGGTACACATTTAGTAGGCTAGCCATGCTGTCTCATAACGGTATGTTGTTTTGGATTTCTATAGCAAAGTGCAGGCCCGAATAGCATTCTCTGCCTATCTCCAGCATGTTCAGACGCGCCTGACGAAAGACAGTGGAGGTCAGACGTTCAGTGCCAGTTGGGCTGCCAAAGAGGATGAACAGATGGTGAGGCTCTTCTCATTGCAAAGCTCTGACTTTCCCTTTTTCCCTCTTCCTCTCTCTCCTCTTTTCTATTAAAAAGCAGTATATTCTTCTGGTAAAAGAATTACTGCATAGTAAAGTTTCTAAATTTCTCTTACTTTAATGTGATGCAAAGGAAATCTTTGATCAGGAGCCGTGTTCATTACACCATGAAGGGAGGGCATCAGTTTATTTCACCCTGAAATGACAAGTGATTACTCAGTGGCTGCCGAACACCATGCAAAGCCTTCCAGAAAAATAACGGTTCGCAGCTCTTTCGTCAGCCACTTCACATGTTACTAACTCTGTAAAGTCAGAATCATTATCCCCATTTCACAGATGAAACAGAGATGGGGAGAAGCTAGTTCTGGTTTTCCACAGGTCGTATGTAGTAAACTGGGACTTGAACCCAGACGTTGCAGTTGGACAAAATTGTTCTTCCTTTGTTTCTGCATGGCACAGGTGTTTATTTTCTCTCCTGACAAATCACATTAATGACAAATCACAATATAACAAGTGTTATATTGTGATGGGGCCTATGAGAAGGTATTGACCTTCAAATAGCTAATGTGATTTGTCAGGAGAGAAAATAATATAACACAGTATAGCACTTGTTATATTGTGAAATCCTCCATTTTTGATTTGTTTTCTTTAGTAGTGATAACTATAAAATTCTTACATTATTAGAATCAATCTTGCATGATCATTTTGACATCTATCAGTTATTTGTTGGAAGGCTTTTCTGTTTTGGGTCACAATAACAGAGATCTTCAAGCTCTTCGATAGGGTCCCAGCTTATAGAAGAAGCCAAAGCCCTTACATAGTCTCTTTAACAACAGGGGTCTTCCACCAAAATGAAAGGGACTGTTAAGTCTGAGAAAGATGCACCTTTGTGTTGCTCGGTGCTAGCCATACTCTGATTTTTAGCACTCAACATATAAAAGGCAAGTCTCTATGTGAGGAAACTTACAAAAACATGTTGATTATCCCAGAAAACAATTTATGAATTTAAAGTAGGCAGTATAACTCAGAGATAAAACTGTGTGTTGTGAACGATCCTTCAGCCAGCAGCGGAAAATGTTAGCTCTGCTCTTTCCAAGTGGAAAATTGAAACTGCCTTTTTGAGAGTCAGTTTGTCTGCTCCACTACGAAAAAATTATGTTTTAATATAGCAGCTTAAACTACTCTACAGTAAAGACAACAGAGTAGAACTAGAAAATCCAGCCCTCTGGTTATGAGGCTGTTCCCTTTATGCTGGAATAAAGTGGCTCTAAAGGACAATGAACCAAAACCAAATTCAAAAAAAAAAGAGAGAGAAGAACCACTGCAAATGCTAGCTTAGAATTCACACAGGATTCCTTTAGGGCTCTTTAAGAATATGTGGGATTGTCACTGCAGAATTTTAATACCAGTTCTTTGACTTACTTCTTGAAAACATATCAGAGAGCAAACCCTGACCCAGTAGACTTGCTTACAAAGGAGGTTGTTACAGAATGCTCTTCCAGGTCCAGGTTGAAATTGGGGGTTATCTCATAACACCAACAGAAGGTCCCAGATCTATCATTTGAAAGTAATTGTTTTATGAAGCAATGATCTTTTAAAGGCCCTTAGTCCTACAAAATCTCTCTGAAGCATTTGTGATGCTTACAAATAACCTGATGGTATCTTTTTCAAAATTCTTTCTTTCCACATGAATGAGATGTATTCTTTTCTTTTCCTTAATGACTTTCCATTAGATGGTGCCCTCCTTGCCAACCCGTACCCTGAAAGCGTCTTTATCCTTGAGGAGGAGGAAAAGGCCTTTCTTTTCCATTATCGTAAAACTGGTCCCTTTTTTTAAATTTTATTTTACTGTCGACACAGGGCCTTGCTAAATCATTAAGTTGCCAGGGCTGGGCTCAAATTTTCAATCCTCTTGCCTCAGTTTACCAGACTGCTGGGATTATAGGCATATACCATTACATCTGGCATTATCAATCAGTTGTTTCTACTATTTGCCTATATTCTTTGTTGCCCATGAATTTCTTCACATCCTCCTTCTACGCTCTTTACTGAAAATGTCCTCTTGAGATCATTCCCTGAATGACCAGATCCAGGACCTACTCTTGATAGGGGTCCTTTCTACCTCCAGTTTGTTGGAAGCCATTGGCATGGATGGAATCCTTTTCTCCTTGGTCTCTGTGGCATTGTGTTTTCCAGGGAATTTGTTTATACTTCTTTTTTTTTTTTGGTACTGGGGATTGAACTCATGACCTTGCACTTACCAGGCAAGCACTTAAGCCGCTGAGCTAAATCCCCAGCCCCTGTTTACACTTCTAATATTTCTACTGTGCTTTTTCCTGATTCTTCTCTCTACTGTTTATAAAGTGTGGTCAGGAGGGCCATGGCCTCCTGGGACAGGCACTCACTCTGCCTCAGGGCGCACACCAGCAGGTGGTCAGAGCTGCAGGTGGTCCAGGTGGAGACAGGGACAGGCGGTGTAAAGAATACCTGTACATACGGTATTCCTGTATGCTTTTTCTACCTTCTCATCTTTGATGATTTCATTGGCTGTCAGGCTTTTAATTTCTACCACCTGCCTTCGAATGCTCCCTTTCCTAAATTACTGTAAATGAATGTCTTTTTAGAAGCCATACGTGCTCTTTGAATGCTGGTAGTACCATTTGCATATGTAGCATGATAGTTTTCTAACTATGACCTTATTACATAGTTACTTGCTTACATATTTGATTTTAATTTTGATTTTAATTTTTGATTGCCATCTTGCCATCTTTTCTAATTGTCAGCTTTTGAAAATAGGAGTCTTTTGTTTTATCATTCTGTATCCTTCTTACACCTAACATGTTTGCTCTGGGTTTTGTTTGGCAAAACATATAAATACTTCTTCTCACATCTCTGTTTAATCTCATCATAGTTTGTCTTCTGATGGTCAGCATCGTCCCGGTTTTCTTTCCTCTGTCACTCTTTAATTTGTAGGAGCTGGTAGTTCGTTTCCTCAAAAGAGCATCAAGTAACCTCCAGCATTCACTGAGAATGGTGCTACCCAGTCGACGATTAGCTCTTCTAGAACGCAGGAGAATCCTCGCCCACCAACTCGGTGACTTTATCATTGTGTACAACAAGGTAAGTCACTCATCCAGTCGTCTCCTGTGTCAAATTGCACACACTGTTGGAAACAGGGTGAACACCTTAGTCCAGCTTCCTTTTTCTAGCAGTATCATCTCTGGCGCGTTGTTGTTAAAGTAGTGGGACTTCCTACCTGAACCCATTGGACTATAAAACTACTCATTACTTCTGTAAACCCAGTTAACTGTTTCTTTTGTTTTTGTTTTTGTTTTTTTTAATCAGGGTCTTGCTGTGTAATGCAGGCTGGCCTTCATCTCACTATATAGCCGAGGGTGGTCTCAAACTCGTGGCAGTCCTCCTGCCTCAGCCTCCTTCTGGCTCATAGTTAACTCTATCAAAAGATATAGTATTCCTTTTGAGTTCCTGGCCTATGTGCATCTCTGTTGTTGTTATATCTATAGACAGTGGTGAGATAACCATTTGAGAGCAAATTTGAACTGTGATTTTACTGTGGTGACATAATCTTTTTTCAGTGACTTAGACTTTCTTTTCTGAAACATTTTGTACAGAGGCATCATTTTACAATCAAGCCCAGGAAATACACTATTTAATTAGAATTTCTGCGAAGTATCTTGTATCCAAGAGTCTCAGAGTACATTGAAAATATTATTTTGGGAGGTGAAAAGTATGCTTAGTTTGCAGTAGAAAAAGCTGAGGCCTGGAAATTTAAATGATTTGCACAAGTTGCATGGAGTGGTTAGTAGAATACTAACACATCAAACCCATACGCATGGTTTACTCCAGATCTGTTGAGAAATCTGTTATGTCTTACATAAGTAAGAATTTATTCAATTTAGAAGCTGGTAAGAGAGAATCTTTCAAGACCCATTTTTTCTTCTCCTAAATGCAACAAAACACTGTGATTATTACAGCTACATGTGTGATCAGAGTTATTAAGCTACTTACTATAAAAAACTCTTTTCTCAATGGGCTATGTAAGTAGAAAGTATGTATAAACATGATAAAAAGTTACACTTACTCTGCAGCTGTCACTTGAGAATTTCAAAACATCTCACAAAACTATGACCAGAAATAATATAAATTAAGTTTATAGGTAGCAAAAGTACGTGGAATAATTAAATGTCATTACAACAAGGACCACTTCATTAAATGCTAGAGTAGTGAAAACATAGTAGGAAGTGTGTGTTTATCAGGAGCCAGTTTCATCTTGTTTTTCTCTGGGGTTGGGCTTTGGATAGGAAACTGAACAAATGGCTGAAAAGAAATCTAAGAAGAAACCTGAAGAGGAAGAAGAAGACGGGGTGAATGTAGAAAACTTTCAGAAGTTCATCAGACAAGCAAGGTAGGAGACACTGGTAATCAGTAGGAACCGTCTGACTGTCATCCATGCTGCTTGCTGAATATCCAGCTTCCCTTGTTTTCGACATCCGAATATGAATGAAATCACTTTCCAAAGGAGAAAAGGTTTCATAGGCTTGGCCTTCCCATATCTCAGCCAGTTGTGTTGCTGTTGTCATGGCTTCAGTTATCAAAACACTGCTTCTGGGTGTCTGGGCTGTAGTTCTAGACAGCCTGTAAGTATACAGCACTCGAAGGACTGAGAGAGTCTTTGGAAATTTAAAGTTAGAAGCTTCTAGTGTTTACTGGACCTGAATTTATTCCTGACCTACTGATGCTGTGGAGATGACCAAATTTTGCCTACACTGAGTGGGTTGAGGAATTGGCAGTCTCTCAATACTGTGAGGGTTATGCCTCATTTATATAAAATAGAACAAGTTCTTCATACTTAGTGTTAGTGTTTAGGAACTGGAGATCTCAGCATTCAGGTCTCTATCTTGATACAAGATGGCTCAGTCATTTTATCCATTGACATTGTATTTCCAAAGGAAAAGCAAGCAAAGGCACTTAATTTAAACTTTTGTCAAACTTTATAGTGGAGGACCTTTTTAAATTAGAGGGTTATATAAAATTTCTAAAATTAAAAAAAAAAGGATAAAGCAACTGTAAACCCCACTAGTTAGGTTTTAGTAATAAGATTCACAGTGGGAAAAAATCAACTGTTTTTTGTGAAGTTAAATAAAGTGGTGGTTTATTAATTAGTATTATAATTGTTTAATACCTTGTACAGACTGTACTATAGCCTTAACATCATGTTCTTCATCATGCAGCAAGCAAATATATCATTTTGCAGAATTTCTGTAATTCTAAAGTGGTATTTTGTTGACATTCTTGGGTTAAGTAATATGACTGATAAAGCAAATATAGAAACAAAACAACAAACAGTCTCTCACATCAACATTATAAAATTAGGAAAGGAAAGCAAAGCTAGATTATGTCTAGAAAATAACTCTAATTTCTGGTTTCTCCTAGAGATTTTCAGAAAGCCATTAAAAACAAAGTACTTTGAAAGAGCAACGTTTATCTACCTAGCAAGCTTAACTGGACACTAAAAATCAATCCTATATACTATATAAGTTATAAGCTAATAAAGGTTTAGAGATAAAATTCATTGGATTGCATTAACTGTTGACTGTGAATTTAGTATTGATTGCTGAGAAATATTTGGTAGTATCAGTTCTTCATGTGTTAAGTTAGGGCAAGGGCATGGATACCTTCATCAGGGCTGACAAATTCAAATGGCTGTAGGAAGCCAGGCAGAGGGTAAGACAGGTACGGAGCAGCCTGCCTTTTAATCAATTCTATCTTTTGCCTTTCAGTGTTCTGAGAAAAGCCAAATAAAACACAATGCCAGGCAGAGGCAGCTGCCCCTTTTGTAGCCACAGCTTTAGATCTGTGGTAGTTACTTAAAATTCTTGCGTCACTTAGCTGCTGTGGAGACCTTGGGGTTCAGTGTGAGGCTCTTAGAGGTGGTTCCACAGGTTCTCATTAGTGTGTGTTCTGAGGATAGATATGATGGAGGCATGCTGCCCTTATTTGAAGGTCGCCTATTTGGAACATGGCCAAGCTTCAAGAAAAAGAAAAGAAAAAGGCCATAAAGAAGCAGATATAGATGTAACAGGATCCATGCATGATGTGTATCCTGGAGGGATTCCTTAGGCTCCCATCTATTTCATGTATTTTCCATTTTGTAAATGTTCCTAAATAGCACGTAATTTCAGTAATGTGAAGTGGCCTCAGAGACCATCTACTTTAATCTCCTACATGGGAAACTCTTATGTGGTCACACTGGTGGGTCTCTTATTTCTCACGTGGGCAATGGAACTGACAAGTGACTTCTTTAGTAAAGTCCTTCAGTTGTCTAGAATTAGGCTAGGTAGGAAAACTGGAAAGGAGCAGATGATAAGTAATTCAGACTCTGTGAACTGTGCATAGTCTTTTTCACATGTTTTTTGCAGTAGTTGTACAGTTCTTAGCTGGGTATCATACAGAAACAGGTTGCTCACTTTGCCGGTTTGGCCACAGTCGACAGTTTGGTGGCTCAACAAGAATGTGGGTGTTGAGAACTTTATGCGAGTGGCTACTGAGCATTTGAAATGTGTCCTCTTTAACTCAGAAAAATAATCTTCATTTTGTTTAGTTTTACTGTTTAAATTTGAATAGTCTTCTGTGACTAATGGCTGTCATGCTGGGCAGCATAGATCTAGAAGATTCCCTGTGAGAGGAATAAAACCTTATCGTGCTTTACCTTTTCTAGCCTGCTTTCATTTATATTTTCTTTTTAACAGTCTATTAATGAAGAGTGCCTCTCAGTTTTCCATTTTCCCACTTACTCTGTTTCCATAATAAAACCTAGTGAAAGATTTTCCAGAACAGATTCCCATGCTGACTGTAGTTTTTCTGCTCATTTCAGTGAAGCCGAACTGGAGGAAGTATTGACTTTTTATACTCAAAAAAACAAGTCTGCAAGCGTCTTCTTGGGGACTCACTCTAAAAGTTCCAAGCACAGCCATACTTTTTCTGATAATGGGGCAAAAGGTGGTAAGTATGCTGGACCATTAGTGAAAAATAATAGCAAGTGAAAAAATGAGAAGTCCAGAAAAGAGAAGAATAATGTGCTGAGCCAGGCATGGTGGTGCACTCTTATAAATCAGCACTCAGGAGGCTGAGGCAGGAAGATTACCATGAGTTCGAGGACAGCCTGGGCTGCATAAGTGAGTTCAAGGCCAGCCTGCACTACATAGTGAAATCCTGCCTCTTAACAAAACAAAAGAAGAATACTGTGCTGGCTGAGTACTGATAGTTTCTATGTTGGTGAAACTTTACAGTGTGGGCTGGGGAGGGAAGTGAGGTTAGTACTTTTTTGTCGCAAGAGCAAAAGAGGGGCATGATCTTTTTTCCATGACAATTAACAACAAAGAGCTGTTCCTGAAAAACTATGAATAGCTACCATTTAGTCAACACTTATCTTACTCTCCACTGGGCACAATCTTAACTTTATACATCCAAAAAATAGTAGGCACTCTTAAAACTTCTTTGCAGATGAGAATATGAGTAAAAAGAACCAAGTAGCTTGCACAGGTTCACTCTTTGAAAAGGTCACTCATGAACAAGGACACAACCATCATCCTTGGTCTGTATGATTCAAAGTTTGTGCTCTTAATCTCTACTCTTCTGCCTCTCTTAATGACTGTTTCTCACTCTTGTCAAGCAAGACCTCTCAAGACCTTTGACATTTTGAGTAGTCAAATTCTTCCTTAGGTGGAACTGTTCTGTACCTGCTGGAATGTCTGATATGCTTGGTACCAAGTCCCAACTGCCCTTGCTTCCTTCAGGCATTGGAATATCTAGAATGTTCCCACGTATTTCTAAAGTTCTCACTGCTAGGGAACTCCGTGATCAGAGATTTTGGAATCGAATGTGAACCAACTACATCTTCAGGTCATTGTGATCAAAAAACAGCAGTGACATTTTGTTATAAACAAAGCTCTGTACTTTAAATGTAAGATTCATTTAAAACCTAGAACAAAGTGTAAGGTATGGGTGGTGACAACCTATTAGTTTTGTTAGTGTTTTAAATACTAAATTCAAAGATGGAAACTTCTTCCCTGCTATTAACACTATCATAGTCTTTGTAGCAAAGTCCAGGCTATTGAGGGCCGGGTGTGGTGGCACCTTTAATCCCAGCACGGGAGGCTGAGGTAGGAGGAGCATTGTGAGTCGGAGGCCAGCCTGGACTTCGATGCCAGCGCAAGGCCGGCCTGAGCTACGTAGTGTGACCCTGCCTCAAAAAACCAGGGCTGGGAGTTCGGCTTAATGGCTTAAGCGCCTGTCTGGCAGGCATGAGGTTATGAGCTTGATTCCCGATGCCGCAAAAAAAAAAAAAAAAAAACTCCAGGCTAGTGTAATCAAATATGGAAATAGACAAGGGAATTGGTCATTTGAAATGTGGAATGAATTTTCCCAAAGAAACAATGTTAATTTTTTGTTTGTTTATTTGTATTTTGTTTTGTTTTGCAGTGCTGAGAATTGAACCACAGGCCTCACACATGCTAGACAAACATTCTACCGCTGAGCTATACCCCCAGGCCAATATTTCAAAACTGACTTGGTTCATGGGCTAATTGATAAAAGCCTGTTTAACTCTGTATAATTCAATTACTGTGTTCCTAGCAGTCTTCAAAACCCAGCTCTACTCTTTGAGTTTTCCTCATTATATTATTCATTCATTCCAGCTATACATTTTTACTGAGTACCTATAATGTGTTAGACATCTTGTTAAGTGCTAATGATACAGTGACCAGGACATCATAGTCCTTGACTTCATAAAGTTTATTATCCAAGGAATGGAGCTGGGTAGCTGTCTTAGTTACTTTTCCCATTGCTGGGACAAAAAAATCCAACACCCTTAAAGGGAGAAAGGTTTAATTAGGTCACAGTTTGTAGAGGTTTCAGTCTATAATTGGCTGGGTCCAAGGCAGGGTGGTTTGGCAGGAAGGCATCACAGAGGAGAAACAGTTCACAGAGGCAGGAGACAGGAAACGCAAGCCAGGGAAAGGCGAGATGGGGAGACGAGCCTCTTTTCTGTCCCTTATATTGTATCTAGTCTTCCAAGATTAGGGCATTATGAATCCTGTGAGTGTGTTGATCCAGCAGTCACACATCCTTAATCCTAGCACCTTTAATCCCAGCATTGCACCTTGAATCAGTGACACTCTCTAGATTCAGTTACCTCTGAAAAAACTCCCACTAAAACTGCATGAAGCTCTGAGGGACAGCCAGGCATAAACCACAATAGTAAGTGATTGGCGGTTGGTGGAAGCTCTGTAAAGCTCCTCAAACAGTGTGTGCAAGGGAGGCTGAGGGCTTCTTCCAGTGAGGTTAGGATAAAGAAAAACGTCCTGACTTGGGAAGGTAGGGCCCACGTGGGCAATTCATATTGTGACTTCTGCCCTGGTCGTACTGGGGAGCCCTGACAGTATGCACTGTGGCACCTGTTTATACAGATGGGTTATTTGAAATTCTAGGGTTTGCGTATTAAGTAGTAGGAATGTCTCAAAGAAACAGCATCTGATGGTGTGGGATTTGGACTCATTTCAAACATGTACAAATGAGTGTGGTGACTGTATTGCTGTGGCTGGTAGTGATGGACAGGACAAAATTCACATGTTCGTATTCTTTGACTCTGAAAGATGATATGTAAAATGACCTGTTTGTGTATGAATCTCCTCCTTGACAGGGATTTTGGAGTATTTCCCTAAGTATATGATTGCTTCTGGCTCCTCTTTGAAAAGTCCATAGTAGAGAAAAAGTGATTTACTAGAGTGCTTTGGTACTGACTATACTATCTGAAGTAAAAGTGAGGTATTTACCCTAAGATACAGAGCCTTTATAGTACCCAGGTATTATGCCAACAAATCCTGGGTTTGCTTTTTGTGTCTGCTATGCTACATACGTATTATGACTTCTTGGCTCCATAGGCACCATCAGCTGACTGGGTCTCCTACACCTCTCAGTCTAAATTCCTGGCAAAAGGTCGGACTGCCTTTATTCCCTTTTCCAGACGTCCTAGCTTGGCGGCAGCCCAAGAATGGCTGCCCTTGGTTTAAGTATCTTCCTCTACCTCAGTTAGGTGGAACCAGGGGTGGGAATAGCTGAGAATCAATTTTCTTCTTTTACCTCTTTTTTTGTTTTGTTTTGTTTTGTTTTGTTAATGTATTTTTGTGGTACATAATAAATACATTCATTATGGGGAACTAGTATAAATACATACGACATCTCAATCTTTTTTGCAGCAGTGAAGATTGAGCCCAGGGCCTACATTTGGAGCTACAATCCCAGCCCTTTATTTTATTTTATTTTATTTTTGTATTTTGGAACAAGGTCTTGGTAAGTTGCTAAGTTGCCCAGACTAGGCTCAAATTTGTGACCCTTTTGCCTCAGCCTCCCAGAGTGCTGGGATCACAGGTGTGCACCACCACACCCAGCTACATTTTGTTGTTCGTTTTTTGTTTTTACCTCCCTTTCATTTGGTTGCCCATTCAGCAGGCTGTGAGTGTGGCCATCGTGGGAAGTGTGGTGAAATGTGCAGTGTTTCGCAGTGTTGATTAGTACCTGTATTATATTTTTGGAAGCCCAATTATAATTTTGATTAGAAAAGGGCCTAAGTTCAGTATTTCTTATTTCTTATTTCAGATCACCCTGAGACGATGCAAGAAGCAAAAATAAAGCAACCCAGGCAGCAACAGGCAACAGAAATTCACTCTGATAAATTATCTCGTGAGTGTTTTCAAACTTAGATTTACTTAGATTTGCTACTGTGTGATAAACCTTAAAAGAAAACACTGGTCATCCGAGAGTAAATACTTCTAAAGCATGGAACATTTCCCTAATGAAGTTCTCTTTCTTTGTTCTTCCTTCCCCCCCCCCCCCCCCCCCCCGAGAACTTCCTCTTAGCTGCTCATTACCTCTTTCCTTGCAAAGAATTCTTCCATTCTCTTGGGAAAGTACTTTCTCTTTTCTTAGAAGGGTGAAAAGAAGAGGGACTGAAATTAGCTGTTGCTCACAGAAACAGGTTCTGCTGTCCTATGACATCTGTAAAACGTTCGCTTGGCTTCGTAGAGGTTGCCCCAACCCCATCTCTTAGAGCTAAAAATAAACTTCTGTGGGCAGGTTGTCTCCAATAGGCAAAATTGGTTAAGTTCACATGATTTCTGTGTCATTATAAGGTTATTTTGATGTTTTAAAAATGTTAATGTTTTAGAGATTCTATGTCCATTTTTCCTAAAGTGATCTGTTTTTGTTTTGTTTTGTTTTGTTCTTATTTTAATAGGATATACCACCTCAACAGAAAAAGAGGCTAAATTAGTTTATACCAATTGTTCCTCTGCTTCTTTCTCTGCTCCTGCTGCTCCTCTTCTGCAGAAAATTCCCAACACCCATTTGTCATCTGTTACAACCTCTGCCCTCTCGCCAGGGCTTGGCCACCATTCTTCCTTTGGTCAGATTCCTCCAACTGTTCCCAGAATGCCTCACCAGCCAGCAGTTTTACTGAACCCTGTCCCTGATCATGCTGCTCCTTCCATACATCCTGGGACCCAGAATGTACCAAGCCCCGCTGGCCTGCCACGCTGTCGATCAGGCAGTTACACCATTGGCCCCTTCTCCTCTTTCCAAAGCGCTGCACACATCTATAGCCAGAAACTGTCTCATCCCTCTTCAGCAAAGGCAGGTGAGTGAGCATATGCAAGGCAGTCCACCATGTTCAGCCGTAGTGAAGAAAAAATGCCCCCCTTTCCCTTTGCCTTTCCTTTCAGAGGGTAATGGGACACGCTGCATTGTGCTGTTGTGACTAGAGAAGAGTCTTGCATTTTGACCAGTAGCATTCGTTCATTGAGGTATCGATGCAGGCTTAAAGCAAGGCTTTCTCTTTTTAAAGTAGTCAAGAGATTTCCCACATAGATAATCCTATAGCTTTATGCATTCTTTTTGATTCAAGTAGATACTCTGATGTTACACAAGTTAGTCTTTTCTGTTTTTCAGTGCATATAATGTCAAGTGACCTCAATAAATAATTCTGAAAACAGGGTATTTTATATGAAATAATTCACATTATCAGTCAAGTCCCCCCACTTGTTTGTTCATTTGCTTGTTTTGCTTTGCTTTGCTTTGGTTTGGTTTAGTGCTGGGGATGCAACACACACTAGGCAAGTGCTCTACCACTGAGCCATCATCTCCAGCACCCTTCCTTTTTATAACAGTTTTGTTGAGATACAATTCATGTTAATAAAATTTGCCCCTTTGAAGTATACAATTTTTGGTTTTAATATATTTACAGAGTTATACAAACAATGCCATAGTTTCATCATTCCTATGAGAAACCCATACCTATTAGCAATCCCTGTCTGTTTCGTCCTTCTACTAGACCCTGGCTACCAATGATCTACTTTCTGTTCCTACAGATTTGTCTGTTCTGGACATTTCATGGAAGTGGAATCATGCCATGGGTAGTCTCTGTGACCTACCTCTTTCACTTCGCATCATGTTTCCATGCATCACTCATACTATAGCATGTTATACACTTCACTTATTTTACTGCTAAGTGATGTACTATGTAATACAGAAGACAGTTGCTGACATTTAATGTTTCCTTGATTTCACCATCATAGAGCGTGTAAGTTAGTGTCTTTGTGTTTGTGTATGTGGATTTGTATTTCCCTTAGGGCTCTCGATGTTGAGCATCTTTTCATGTGCTTTTGTTTTTTTTTCTTCACTTTTTTTTTGTTTTTTTTTGCATTTTTTATTTGTTGTTTTGTGTTTAGTCAGGGCCTTGCTATGTTGCTCAGGCTGGCACTGAACTCACTATGTAGCCCTAGCTAGGGTGGCTCAAACTCATGGCCATCCTCCTGCCTTAGCCTCCCAAGTGTGCTGAGACTCAGGCATGTTGCCACCGCCACTGGTTCATGTGCTTTTGACTATTTGTACATATTCTTGGAGAAATGTCTGTTCAGATTCCTTCCTCATTTTAAACTGAGATTTTTGTGTTTTTGTTGAGTTATATATGTTTTTTATATATTCTGTATACAAGACCCTTGTCAAATATATGACTTAAAAATATTTTCTCCCAATTTGTTGGTTGTCTTTTCACTTTCTTAAATCATAGAAGTTTTAAAAGATATTTTTTCACATGGTTTTGGTATCATAGCTGAAAAAGTATTATCTAACTCAAGGCACAAAGATTTCCTTCTAAGTTTTTTTTTTTCTTTTAAAGAGGATAAAACCAAGGAAAATAAAACAAAATAAAATCAATCAAAATAAACCAGTATAAGTGATACAGGACTTCAAAACCTTACAAAACCAACAATAGTCACCATAATACCTTTTGTTGTCTTCAAGTAGCTGCAGATACCTTCAGACATAGTAAAAATCGAACAGAACAGAATAGGACAAACAATAAAAACAAAACAATGAATGCAGTAAAGGGCTTTGAAACAAGCCAATAGTAAATCCTAAATGGCTACTGTAATGTCTTGCTATCTTTCAAATAGCTGCTCATACCATCAGATTTAACGTAATCAAATGAAACGAGAGAATAAAACCCAACCCAACAAAATAATGAAAATGATATGGTTTCCTGGCCGGGTTCACTTCCTGGTGAGGCCTGGTTCTCTCCCTCCATAGTCCTCAAATGGCGCTGACTCATGAAGAGAGGCTTGGGTCTGGCTGTCCCCACTCCAGCAGCAGTCCGTGCATGGCGCTGGCTTTTAAATTTTTTTTATAAGAGTTTTATAGGTTAGGCATGTACATTTTGGTCCTTATCCATTTTTAGTTTATTTTTATTTATGATGTGATGTAGGGGGTCCAAATTCATTCTTTTGCATGTGACTGTTCATTTGTTCCGGCGCATTTGTTGTAAAGGGTGTTGTTTTCTCATTGGACTGTCTTGGCATTCTGGTTGAAAATCAATTAACCAATTATTTCTGGAGTCTCAGTTTTATTACCTTTTATCTATATGTCTGTCCTTATGCCAGTATCATATTGTCTTGCCAGAACCATATTATATTACACTGAAGTTATGTAAAATGGTTTGAAATTTTCATGGATGATTCTTCCAACTTCATTCTTCTTTGCCAAGATTATTTAGGCTATTTTGGGTTTCTTGCATTTTTTTATATGAACTGTAGGATTAGTTTGTCAATTTCTGCAAAAATAATCAAATGAGATTTTTGAGGATTGCACTGAATCTGCAGATCAGTATACTTAACATTGGTCAAATTTTTAAACACATTAAGGTGAGTTACAGCTAAGCTATGTTTTATAAATAACTGTCTGTACTTGTTAATCAATACCTGATTTCAAATGAAGTGGATATTATAATATAAGCTTGAATCAGAGATAGTGAATGGTCCAATTTAATATAAATATATGCATATATGTTTCTGGCCTAATTCTGGGGAATCATTGTAATTGAGAATAAAATATAAATGGATGGAATTCAACTTGGTAGGAGATAGTTTGAAGTTTTGAAAAAACAACTATGTGCTATGTGCAAGAAGTACACCTAAGAATAAAGGATACAGAGTATTGAAAATAAAAGAAATATCAGGTAAATCCCAGCCAGAAGAAAAGTGGTACAACTATAGTTAAAATGAATATTAAGGTGAAAAACTTTCTTACAGATAAAAAGAGTAACTACAGAATGACAAAAGTTTCGGTTCAGTAGAAAGATAAAACGGTCCCAAAGGCGTTTTTGAAATACTTTCCAAATATGTACAGGTTAAGCATCCGCAATCTGAAATGCTCCAAAATCTGAAACTGAGCAACAGCGTGATGCAACAGTTTGGAAATTCAGTGTCTGACCTCACATAAGTCAAATGTAGGTACATTAAAGATACTATATGAATTTACTGTCAGGCTGTGTATTTTAGATGTCTGAGAAACATAACTGAATTTTGTACTTGAGTCTTGGGTCCCAACTCTAAGATATATCATTACATAAAGTCATGCATCACTTAATGAGGGTGAAACATTCTCAGAATGCACCCTTAGGCAATTTCATTGTCATTGGAAAATCATTGAGTGCACTTACACAAACCTCTGTGGTATAGGTCATTCACTTGACATGGCCTTTTGATGCTCTCAGAAGGCCTGGTAAACACAAGATGTGTGAGGCCACTGCTGATATAATGTGACATATGTTTTGCATGAAACGTATTTTTAATAAATAGAAGCAGTGTACGCTAATGTAAGAATAAAAAGTATCCTACAGTAAATCCAGTAATTGTGCTGAACTTTATACAGCTGGCAGCACAGAAGGTTTATTTACACCAACGTGACTACAAATGGGAGTCAAGTGTTGTATACTATGATAGCTACACTGTCACTAAAAGGTAGGAATTTTACAACTTCATTATAATCTTAGGAGACCACTGTTACATATGTGGTCTGTTGTTACCAGAACTTCATTATGCAGTGTGTAGTTATGTGTGCAGATATTTCATAATCTGAAAATGATCTCAAATCTAAAACCCTAATGGCTCAAACATTTTGGATAAAAGATGCTCAAGCTGTAGTGTGAAAATCGATAAAACTACATGAAGAATCTTTGAACTTACTATCTTTAGTGGGAGATTTCCTATACTTCTATTAATTATCAATATAGTAAACAGATGTGGTTTTTTTGTTGTTTTTTTTTTTTTGTTTTTGCGGCACCGGGGATTGAACTCATAGCCTCGCACCTGCCAGACAATCACTTAAGCCACTGAGCCAAACTCCCGACCCTAGTTTTTTGAGGCAGGGTGGCACTATGTAGCTCAGGCCGGCCTTGTACTCACGTTGTAGCCCAAGCCAGCCTCGAACTCACAATGCTCCTTCTACCTCAGCCTCCCAAGTGCTGGGATTAAAGGTGCGCCACCACACCTGGCTGCAAGTAAACAGATGTTTAAAAACAAAAAGTAAAGAGAATTTTAATGGAGTGACAATCTGTTGATTGTGTATAGCACCAAGCACCCAGCAATTAGAATATCTTTTTAAGCACATATGATATATTTATAAAAATCAGTCATGTCATACATCATAAACAAGGATAAATTTCAAAGACTTGGTATCACACAGACTTATACATTGCCCACACTGCAATTAAATTGAAAGTAACAGAAAAGTTACGTAACAAATCCCCAGGTACTACAAATTAAGAAGAGTCAAAGAAGTCATAAATATAATCAGATATAATGTACTAGAACTGGTAATGGAAAACTACATGTCCAGATATGTAGAGAACAATGAATAGCAGTATTTACAGGGAAATTCACAAAGAGAAAAGATGAAAAATAACACGCTACATGTTCCACATTTTAGTCATTATAAAGACAACACTGTCCTAAACCTAAATAAAAGAGAAAGATAATAAAGATAAGAGCAAAAAATAGAGAATTTGAAAATAAAGTACAATAGGGAATATCAAAGTAGGCAGTCTTTGGTGAAACCAATCAAGAAAAGACAGAAGACATGGATAAATAATATAAAGAATAGAAAAGCAGACATAGAAATTGTAAATATAGCAGAGATGGGAAAAAAGAGTACTGTAACAATTTTTAGTAAAATTGAAAACCTAGTCAAACTCCTGGACAAACTCCTATATAAACTTGTAAAATGTGTGACATGTAAAATTAACCCAAGAAAATAAAGAAAGCCCAAATGGTCCTGTAAGTATTAAAATAATTGATGTAATATTTAAAATTCTTCTCTGAAGGTTAGATAGCTTGCTCTTCCAAGGGGTGGATAATTCTATTATTAGGCAAACTCTTACAGAGAATGGAAAATGGAAAAAGAATATTTGCTTACTCATTCTGTGTGGCTAGTTTAATCTTGGTAATAAAACCAAGTAGGGACAGTATTAGAGGTTATAGATCATTTTCATTTATGAACATAAATATGAAACTTTTTTTCTTTTTTGAGACAGGGTCTTGGTATGTAGTTCAGTCTGGCCTTGAACTCACAACATTTCTGTCTCAGCCTTCCAAGTGCTGGGATTACAGGTGCGCACCACCACACCTGCCCATAAATACAAAGTTTCTAATCAAAATAATAGCCAACCAAATCTGTCAACATTTGTAAAAGATAATATACCTTAAGCTGGTTTCCATAGATGCAGAAAGATTTGACAAAATTCTACCTTCATTCATGATAATAACTTTCAGTATTCTAAGAAGAGAAAAAAACCTTGTAAAGCTGAAAAAGAGTATCTCCCCAAACTCAAAAGAGCTATATAGGGGAATTGTTGAAAGTGTTCCTTTTCATGTTAAGAACAAGATAAGGATGTACTCACTAATGTTGCTTCAGTTCAGCATTTTACAGGTCAGAGGTAGCATGATAAAAAAAAAGAAATTACAACTTTAGGATCAAAAAAGAGAAAATAAAATGTTTTTGTAGATAATATGCTAGTTTTGTATGCAAAATAGTCTATAGATACATTTTAGAGTAGTTATTTTAACTGTATAGATGGCCATAAAAATCAATATTGACAATCAGAAGCCTTTTACTAGCTACGAACTTAAATACATATATAACATAAAGCATTATTTTAACTTTTTTTTATTTTAACTATCTTTTGAAGTTTAAGTTCTGTTGCACTAAAACCGTAATCTTCCTACAGAAAAATTCAGAAAAGTTTTTTTGTTCGTTTGTTTGCTTGCTTTTTTTGCCGTACTAAAGGTGAAACCCACGGGTAACCTACCCAAGGCCACTTTTTTTGTTTGTTGGTCTTGGGCCACTTCTTTTGTTTGTTGGTCTTGCTGAATTGCCCAGGCTGGCCTCAAATTTGCAGTTCTCCTGTCTCAGCCTCTCTAGTGACCGGGGTTGTAGGCATGCACCACTCTGCCTGGTTTAGAAGAAACTTTTAAAAGGAATTTTCACAAAACTTGGTTGAAAGACATCAGAGAAAACCTAAATAAATGGATAAATATACCATGTACATGGATAGGAAGACTCAGTATCCTAAATGTTTCAGTTCTCATCGTTTGATCTCTGGGTTCAATACATTTCCAGTCAAAATCATGTTTATTGTTCAACTCAATAAGCCTACTCTAAAATGATAATGGGCAAAATACCAAAATCAGTGAGAACTTCACAAAGAAACAAAATAGGGAGAGGAGCACCTCAATAAGACTTAACATAGAGGCATGATAATTAAGACAGTGTGATATTGACAAATGTACAGACCCATATAGACCAATAGAACAGGGTATGAACTTAGGAGTAATCATACAGATAGATGGAACTTTGATATTTGATACACCCAGCATTGTAGATCATTGGAAAAGGAAGAATTTCTCAATGAATAGTGCTGGAGAAAAGTGAAATTAGACCCCTGCCTCATACCATACATAAAAATCAATTTCAGTTGCAAAAAAAAAAACTTCTAGAATAAGGAAGACCATTTTTAAGATCTTATGGTATGAAATAAAAGCTTAACTCCCAATTGAAGTAAATAGGAAAAACGACAATAGAAAAATAATAAAGAATGTCAGAAAAGGGATAATGTTTGCTCAGTATCATTATTAATCCAGTGACTATAGATGAAAACTACAATGATACTTTTCAGTTTCTTAGAGAAAGAATAATTAGGGTGTTAGACAAAATTAATTGTTAAAGAGTGTATGGGTCAGTAAGGACGCTTTTGTTTCATTTGTAGGCGTGTAAATAACCCCTCTCTGGTATTATTGAATAAGACTGAAAATTTACATACCCAGTGACTAACAGTTCTACTCCTAAGCAAGGACACAAGAGAAGCTCTTCTGCACGTGCACTAGCAGATGCCTGTCAGTGTGGATGCTGCATTTTTAATAACAGCAGTAAGCTCTAAGCAACCACAATACCCATTGATGGAGGAATAGAAAAAATAAGTTGTGAAGTACTTGCAAAATGGAGTATCAGACAGCAAATAAAACACATGAATTTCCGTCATACTTAACACATAAAAATCTAGGCAGTGTACTGTTGGGTATAAAAGCAAGTCCCAGGACACCACTACAGTGGAATACCATTTTTATAGAGCTCAAAAGTAAGCAATATTGTGTAGTATTTTGTTCATGTATACATACACACAGACACACATAACTGTATCAGATAAAACTATTCAAAACTGTTTTACAAGAGGAAGCGAATGAATGACAAGGGGAGATTAGGGATGGGGAGAAGCACATGAGCCAGTTATTGGTAAGCTAGCTCTTGTGTTGGGTTAAGTTCAAGGGTATTTGTTGTATTTATAACTAACGCTCTATTATAAATATTTTGTGTGTGTCAAATAATATAGTAAATATGCATAATGTTCTGCAGTGTTGCCAGGTTGTATATACAAAATGATTATGATTATATCCACCTGAACAAAAAGACAGAGGGGCCTAGGGTGCATCTCAGTGGTTGATAGAGAGTGTGCTCAGCAGGCTCAAGGCTCTGGGTTCAATTTCTTGTAACACAAAAACAGACAGACACAGACGGACAGGAGAGCAATACATTATGGTGTTTCTATTTTTCTGGTTTTTTTATAATAAATAATTTCTCTTTGCCGGCACTCCACTGCTCAGAATAATACAACTATGTTAAAATAGTTGTGAAGAAAATTTAAATCAGAAAGGACCCTCATTTGAGAATTTAAGTCATTGCTATTTTTTTTAAGTGCTGTCAGTTTTTCTTTCCTCCCTGTTTCCCTTTTGAGTCTTTTAAGTAGTGTTGTGGATGACTTGACAATGGCTATCACAGATTACTGAATACCGTAGTTACTTAATAAGAAAGCCAACAAGTGTTTCAAAGACTTTTTGTGGGTTTTTTTTCTGTTTTTTTGTTTGTTTAGCAGTAGTAGGAATCAAACTTAGGGTCTTGTGCGTGTGAGGCAAATACTCCACCCTTGTGCTGTATGCCCAGCCCAACATGTTTATTTTTTTTCTTCAGTCAGTTGAGCAAATTCTATGATTGTCTATTCTCCACCACCTATGTTGAAAATTGTTCAGTATTTTTGTTTTGTTTCTCAGTACCGGGAGTTGAACCCTAGGCCTTCACTTTGAGCTATAATTCCCCACTCTTTTTATTTTTTAATTTACATTTCATTTTTTGGTACCAGGAATTGAATTCATGACCTCGTGCTTGCCAAACAGGCGCCTGTGCAGCTGAGCTATATCCTCAATCCTTTATTTAAATTTTGAGAAAGGTGGAGCTCAAACTTCCTGCCTCAGCCTCTTAGAATTACAGGCATGCACCACCATGTCCCGCTGAAAATTCTTTGCGAAGTTTTTGTAATAAACGAAAGCTTATCAATAAATGCTTGTTACAATTGGGCTCATGGAAGAATTTTTAGGAAATATAAGGTGTTATTTTCAGTTGTGTAACTATTCAAAGTGACTGCTCCTTA
>RJWM01003721.1:0-109986 GCA_004363535.1 Dasyprocta punctata | reverse complement strand
TTCAGCCATTCAGCAAGCAGGCACCCAACCCCTGCCACGGGCTGGGGACCACTTGGACCTCGGATGTTCGACAAACAGTGCGTGAACCGTCTTTCCGCCAGAGTGGAGAGCAGGAGGAAGGCGATGCGGTGTGGAGCTGCAGCTTCTCCTCCAGTACCGGAATGAGTCAGACAAACTGCTCACCGGCCAGGACTGGCCCTGCCGCTCCCGGGAGGGTGAGTTAGTTGGTGCATTCGCCGCGTTCCAGAGATGAATAAACTTGGCAATGCGGAATCCAAGGGCGCTACGGCCTCCACTCTTTGTGGTGGTTTCTTGCCAGTCAGTAGAAGTTTGAGATTTACGGCAGGGTCCCCCCAAGAGCTCAAGGATTCTGCTTTTCTCTGAAAGCTGCTCAGATGGTGAGACGAGGTCAGGTGTCGTCATGGCCACGTTAGATCACTTCGTCTCTGTCACTTAAGGTCAGGCCCCCTGCATATGCAGAGATGAAAGCAGTCTCCCCTAGCCCAACTTGTGCCTTTCACAGGTGGGAAACTGAGGCACAAGTTGAGCTATGATGTACTGAAGGCTATCAGGGAGTTAGAGGCAAAGCCAGGACTAATGTCACTGTATGTTATCTCTCTTGGCTGAAAGCGGACCCTGAGTCCTACCTACACCCTGACCCCAAACCTGTAGGTGACCTTCATGCCTTGGACTGCTCAACGGGGCACAGGTTCATCCCAGGGAGATCAAGGGGTGCCAGAGAGGGCAGGACACCCTGGGACTATACTCAGCCTGGTGTATAAGAGGGGAAACTCCAAAGCACCACTCCGCCATGTTCTGGAAGAGTCTTTCCTATCTTTACTCTGTCCTCAAACCTCCAACATCCTCTCCTTTTTCTAAACAATGACCCTGCTTCTTACTATGCTGAGAAAAGAGTATTCAGAGCGAAATGACTGCTCACCACGAATAGACCCACCGACGGCCATATCCTCCCTGCCCCCCGCCAGAGCGGGTGCACTGTTCGCCCTCCCAGCTAAGCCCCCGCCAGCCCCTGCAGCCATCACACACTGCGCTGCTCTCCTGGGTTCCTTCCCGCCCCAGCCCCGCCCAGCAGTGCCTTCCGGGTCCCCTTTTCTTGTTCCTGCTCAGCTCTTGACTATAAAGGGTTTTAGGGCTCAGTTCAAACACCTCGTTTTCATGATCAGGTGAGTCCACCATGTGTCCCCTAAGCTGGTGTCTCCCGAGGTCGTGTCTGTCTTCGAGCCCTTCCCTGACCTACACGTTAGTAAATGTGCAGCCTGGTGTGAGCTCCCCTCTCCTACGTTTATAAGCACCTCAGTGTCAGTAGGGCTCCCAAACTCTTGCCACCCTCCAGCCCTGGTTGACCTGCTGTCTCCTGCCTGTCTCCGGAAGCGACCAGTTCCGTGTGGCTTCGGCCAGCTTCATGTAGCTATGAGTGGAAAAGACCTTGCACCCGTCCCCACGGGGCAGGAGGTGATACTAGTGATGCAACTCAGTGGCCACGCCAGGGGCCCGGGGAGTACAGAGGAAGTAAATTCCATGGACCACCCTTGGCCAGGAAGGGGGCAGCTGCACCGACGGCCGCTCTTTCTTCCCTCAACTCCTGCGGCTGAGATGCGGGTCTCGCACTCCGGCACCAGCCACAAACGAGGTGCCGGCTCCCTAGTGCACCTCGGGGTGGCGCTGCTTCCCTCCTGGCTCCTGTTGCCCTCCCTGCACAGCTCTGCTCAGGGAAGCCCGAGCTAAGGCACAGGGAGACAGCTGCAGCCCAGCTGTGAGCAGTGTGTGCAGCCCACGGGCCGCAGCTGCGAGCTCTGCCGGCCTCTGGGCCGCAGTCACACTACCCTGGGGTGGCCCGGCCGTGAGGGATCCCAGGGCTCCCTTATTCCGGCACGGTTTGCTTTGGCGCCCCTGCTGGCTGCCACAAGTCCTGCAGGGAGCCTCAGCATGAAGGACACGGGGTCTCACCCACCTGCTTCTTCCCTCTCTTTTTTTATGGAGTTGGCAGAAAGCCCAAAAATACACACAGTCTGACGTAGAGCCGAGGGGGAACAGGATGCCGGGAGACTGGGCAGTCAGACTGAGGCGGAGGAAGACTGTATTAAATACTCACGGTCCTCGTGTCCTTCCTGGATGGAGCCTTCTTAGCTGTGCCCCGGGAAGACAGCAGTCAGACTGCCACAGGCTGGCATTTGGGACTGGTGAGGAGACACACCAGGGTGGTGCCCAGTGTGGGCAGCGGGGGCAGGCAGCTGTGTCTGCCACGTGAACCAACAGGCAGAGCCAGCTGAAGCCCACGGGCTGTGTCTGACCTCGCTGGTGCACGCGGGTCACTGTCCCATGACAGCGGTGTTGTGGTGGGGCTGGTTTGGTCTGTGGGGGCAGACGGGGGACTTTCCAGGAGCGAACTCCTGCACTAAACGCTCCCCTGTGCTCCTCCCAACTGGCCTCACAACAGATGCTCACCCTGGGCTCCACGACCCCTTGCCCAGGTGCCATGCCTGTCACTGGATTCGGGGAGCTCTTGGGTCTCCCAGGGGTCAACTCAACTCAGTGTGCGTGTCGTAAATGCCAACTCTGTACCCATGGGGTGTGTGGGGAAGAAAACAGAGCCGTGGAGAGGAGCGCACATGCTCACTTTGTCACACTCAAAACAGGTGCCAAAGTCGGGATTCACAAGGTCACAGAGGAGGCGCCTGAGGGGCCCCAGCGTGGGACGGTGGTGGGAGCCGGCCGGGGAGGGGCTCGGGGCTCTGAGCAGAGGCTAGGGTACTCCAGGGCCCATGCAGGAATAGCAAGTGGATGGCAGAGCAGGGCTCAGACTTGTGGGACGTGGGAGGTGGTGATGGTTTCCTGCAAAAACCGAAGCTGAAAGTCTTTGGATGCTGCCAGGGAGGCTCATGAGGGCACCAACAGAATGGAGAGAGTTTCTCTGAGCTAGAACGCAGGCGGGAGCAGGTGCGGTGGCAAGCAGAGGTGGGCACAGAGGGGACGGGGTGCAGGGGCCAGGACGAGAGAGGGCACGCAGGGCGGCAGGTCTCCAAACACTGGAACCGAGGAGACTTCCCCTCCGGGCTCCTCAGTCCTAGTGGAGACAAGACCTAGCACCTCTCAGCTTCAGAGTCAGCTGCTATCTCTTTTGGTTAGCAGTCGACCTCAGAAAGTGGCTGAGAGAAGTAAGATTTAGCCTCCCGAACAGGCAGTGGGGAAGGAAGGGACCAGAAGCGCTTTCACCAGCTCATTTGCATTTCAAACAGCCCGTTTGTTTTATCTCCTAATTAGCATACTCACCCTCAGCCGAAAATGACTCCATTAAAGGAAACTCTGCTCCGGGCCTGGCTCTTCCTTTAAATATTTCTAAAGTGCATGATTAATACACTTGCCCAGCGCTGCCCAGACTGTGCTGGGGGGTCAGGGGGCAGGTAAATGAGAGAAAATGGTGCATTCTCTCTGACTGGCTGATTAATCACTGCCTCTTTTCTATAAATCACGGCAGATGGCAGGGGCTGGCTGCAGGCCCTCGTGGGGAATGAGGTGCTCCAGGCAGGGTGGAGCGGGCCAGGGCCGGCGCTGGAGGAGGCCCGAGTGGCCCTCTTTGTGTCCTTCGTCGTTACCACAGCCCATGGCTGTCACTGTCTGCGCTTGGTGGCAGTTTCCAAGTTCAAGACGGGAGCTTGCTGGGAAGGAGCAGGAAGATCTCATGGAGTATTTGGGACCAAAGGCAACAACGTCAAGTTTAGGGATCGCCAACTGTGGGGTGTCTGGCACGAAGTATTATTTAGATGGATGCCGGCTTGAATTCTTCCCTCAAACCCATTTTCCAGTTTGGAATGCGAGACTTGGAGAAGTGGGCACAGGCAGATGCAGGCGCTGTCCCGCCCAAAGCTCATCTCACCCCTTGCCTACTTCTCTTGTGCCCTCTGAGGGTGAACACTGTGCAATCCAGGCCCAGCATTGAAGGTCGTGGGTCCTTGCGAGCCCATCCCCTCCCTGGGCCCTCAGCCCTCCCTGTCAGCCTCCCTCACACTTCTGCACCCAGCTTGGAGTCCCCCCTGGGCCGCTGCCGGCTCTGTCTGATCTGGGAGCCAGATTCCTCACTCAGGCCCTCGCCTGGGTCCCTGCGCTGCAGTCTGCCCTTCTCACTGTGTGTGTAGTAGGTGATGCTTTGATTCTAGGCCCCTCCCTCTTCCAAGAGAAGATGGACTTCCTGGAGACAGGAGCTGTGTCCACAGCCACAAATAGCCCAGGGCCTGCAGAGGGTGAGGGTCTGGGGAGGCATGAAGGATGGGGGGTTGCTTCACTGCAGCAGATGCTGTGGCTGCCAGCGCCCCCTTTTCCCACAGCTCTGGTCTTCGAGCACCCCCTACAGCTGGCACCTGCTGTGTAGGTGCGAGGGACGCTGTGCCGGGCTTCCCCACTAGGAAGGCATGGGCACCGCTGTGGCACCCACAGGTGCTGCTGAGCTGTTGCTGAGGGACTCTGTGCCCAGACACCTCGGCCACGAGGCTCCCAGCTCTCACAAGGCCCTCCTTGGCTTTGCCAACTGCCAGGCTGGGACTGTGTGTGGCTCCAGGAAGAAGACCCAGCGTCCCCGCAGGTTGCTGCATCCTCAAAGGTATGGGCTCAGAGGTAGAGATGCCCACCCCGCGTCTGGGGCCTTCCCCAGGCTCCCGCCCCGCCTGCCGTGCATGTGAGCCCTGTGAGCCCAGCCACGGCCATCTTGCCTTCCCCATGCCTGTCCTGCAGCTCCAAGCACCCGCACAGAACACAGCCCCCCCAGGCAGTCTCGCTGACGTCACGCCCTGCGATAGATGAGGTGTGCGCACAGGGCTTCCGTGCCTCCGACTGTACCCTGACTGACGCAGGCAGGCAGAGGAAGGGGACTGGAAAAGCTTTGCGGGGCTGGAGCTGTGCTTGGCCTTTTGCAGAGCCCAGAAAGGTAGAAGCTGACCGAGGGAGAGGGAACAGCACATGCATGACCAGGGGCCAAAGGGGCGCCACGTTCTTGAGAATCGAGGGTCCTGTAGGACCCCAGAGGAACGCGGGTCTGCAGCACAGCCCTGCCTTGGGCAGTGGGGCCATGCAGAGTTTTGCTGCAGGGGAGTCACCTGTGAATGCAGCAAGCTGAGGTGAGAGTGAGGGCAGCAGGGACTTGTGACTCTGGTGGACAAGAATGGCCTCTTGCAGCAGTCACCATGTAAGCATGACCTAAATGTTGAGCATAGACAGCATGTGAAGGGGCAGAACAGATGTCAGAAAACAAGGCAGCAAGTGCAAAGGCCCTGTGGTGGAGTGAGCTTGATGTTTTTCAAAGAAGGCCTGGTTGGCTACAACAGGATGCCTGAGAAGAGACCAGAGAAAGGTGACCTGATTGGGAAGCAGGTGTAGACAGTGCAGAGACTGTGGCCACCCCGATGTGGGTCTTACAGTCCTCCCTCCCACTGGCCAGCATAAGAGCACCCCAGAGCAGCCAGGTGAACCGAAAGAGTCCAGGTGGGAGGTGCTGGCTGGAACTGAGACTGAGGGTCCGCAGGGGTGGCCAGGAAGGACCCTGCTGGAGGTGACACTGAGATCCTTCTAAGGGTGCTGTGGGGGGCAGGAAGAGACTTTGAGGGCCAGCGGGCTCTGGGATCTGGGAGAGTAAAGGATGGTGGGGAGCGGGGACTGAGGAACTCGTGGAACGGGGTAAACAAGGGACAGTCTTGGGAGGCCCGGTGCCCCGTGTGGCTGCTGCAGGGCTGCAGGAGAGCGCGGTCAGCACAGTGGAGGGGCCCACGAAGCTCCACTGTCAGAGTGGACGCAGGGGAGACGGGAGGAGGTGGGCGCTGAGCCAGGGCCGCCAACGTTTAGGGTGGAGCCGCGGGAAAGCCAGCGCCTGGCCCGGGGAGGACGAAGGAGCGGTTTGCCCGGAGTGGAGGTTTCCTCATGGGAAAGGTGCTCAGTGCCCAGCCACAGGCTACAGAGCAGCGCCCTGTTCCCCAGTTCGGAGGGCC
This sequence comes from Dasyprocta punctata, assembly GCA_004363535.1. NCBI lineage: Eukaryota > Metazoa > Chordata > Mammalia > Rodentia > Dasyproctidae > Dasyprocta > Dasyprocta punctata. Next base: position 103,993 of record RJWM01003721.1, on the reverse strand, counting down.
GGGGGACTCACCGCGTCCACAGGGGACAGCTGCGCTGTTTGCGCTTTCCTTGGGAAGCCTGGTGTTTTGTAGGCTCCAGGTGAGGGCGTCTGTGGGGCCCGCCAGCAGCCACCGCCCCGACCCCGTCCTGCGGCGCTGTCCTGGCTCCGTGGTGAGCGAGTGAAGCCGTCCCGTGTGGTTCCAGGGGGAGCTTAGCTGACTCTGCCTTCCTGCGCTGGGGGACGTGGCTCAGTGGTAGAGCACCCGCCCAGCGTGTGTGGGGCTGGTGCTGTGCCCAGCAATATGAAGGGGAAGGAGAAGAGCTCAGCAAATCGCCCCACCGTAACAATCTCGGACTCCATGCTGGGTCCTCTGGCACAGTCCCAGAACCTGGGCGTGGTCCTGGGAGCCCCAATGCTAACGGTTTAAGTAAACTACACAATTAAGATGCAAACCCACAAACAAAGCCCCCGCATCTCAGGACCAGCTCCTCTGGAAGCCTGGGAACGAGTGTCTGCTTCCGGCTCTTCCCTCGGTCTCCCGCCTGTCCAGGTCCCGAGCTGCCCGGCCTGCCAGGCCCAGATCAGCTACCTGCTCCGCGAAGCTGCCTGGGTTCTGCCGCCCCTCCCTTTGCCCGCTGCTCTGTTCCCTCTAGCTGGGGGCTGCGCCCTGCGAGGAGGAAGCTTTCGTCCCAAGCGGAGGAGGAAAGCCAAGGCCCTGGGCCTCCACTCTGCCCCGGGCTGGCCTTGAGCCCCCAGAGCTGGGCTGAGGAGCGCGTTAGGGACGAAGTGAGCAGCTGTCAGAGCTGGGGTTGGAGTGGGCGGTGAAGGGGCCGTCTTCACTCCCTCTCCTCTTCTTGCTCTCAGGAACTGCTCCGAAAGCCTTGGGCATTGCCTGGGCTTACGCTTTCTTTCTGTTTTAAACCACTGCCTGGTGAGTGTCCCCCGTGCACGGGGACAGCCCACCTTGGGCTTCCCGGCAGTGAGGCTTGCGTCAGTGACGTTACCTACAGCATGATTCTCCAGCACTGCGGAGCCACAGACAGGCCACGAGTAAGGGACAACGGAGGGCGGCGGCAGGCTCGCAACTGCCCGTGCGGCCTGGGCAAGGTGCTCTGCAGACCCATGGGCCCAGCCTCCACTGGAGCTGGATGTCTGAGGGACGCCTGGGCCCTGCCACCGACATCTGGGCCTGTGCTGGTGCAACTTGTTGTGGCTCAGTGGGCCTCAGTTTCCTCACCTGCCAAGTGGGGAGTAATGGTGAGCACCCCGTGAGATCCCGGGAGCGCTAAATGAGACTTCACAGAGCCAGGCGGTGATTCACTGAGTGCCTCCTTCCTGACCAACAATGCTTTGCACACTCGCCTGAGGTTTGCACGGGGCTCGCAGAGGATGCAGGAGCTGCCCGGGATGGCACCACGGGGGGCAGGGAGAGAGCCTGCACCCGCCCAGGTCTGCAGCTCGCCGCGTGCCGCTGCCCTTCCTCTGAAGAGCAATGCTTGGGCCTGGCTCCTGGCTGGCACCAGACAGCAAAATGGGCACAGCCAGAGCCAGGCATGGGGTGCAGAGCTCCTCCTCAAGGAAGTGCTGGTTTCACTGATCAAACCCAGTCAGCAGGTCCAGGCAGCCTGGCTCCGGAGAGGAAGGGAGTCCCCAGAGAGCCATGCATGTCCCCTGGGTGCCAGCAGGTCACACGCTGGCCTGAGATGCCAGGCCCTGAGCAGAGAGGGCGTTGGCAGCTGGCCCGGGAGGAGGCAGCAGAGGCCCTGGCGGGCGTTGAGGCGAGCAGGATGAGGGAGGTGGCGGGATGGGGTTATCAGGCAGAGCAGGGAAACAGCACCTGGTGCTGTGAGGGTGTGGCCGGGGCTCAGGAGACTGGTGCCTGGCAGAAGGGTGGTATGGGTGAGAAGAGCTGGGGGCATCATCTTACAGAGCGGGGAGGGGCCTGGTGGGTTAGGCACACATTTGCAAGCTGACATTTCGATTTGATGTGGTAAAAGTAGGGAGCCATGGTGGACTCTTGAGGGAGGCAGTGGCCACGTAGGAGAGGTGGGAGCTGGGGTGCTAAGGTTGAGGATGCGCTGAGAGGAAGAGCAGTGAAGGACGCCAGTTACTGATACCATTCACAACTGACCTCTGCCCTACTTAACGCCCGGCGCCAGCTCCTATCCTGGATTAACTTTAGAAGCTACCATCAAAAATCACTTCCAAAGGATATAAAAAAATGCTCCAAGTGTACTGCTAAGAAGCAGTTGAGCATGAGCATTATGATTTCGGTTTTCTAAGAAAAATCTGCACACATGTGAAGATAGAGCCGTGCAGAAGACTGTGGAGGAGAGTGGGCTTCATCGTTGTTGGTTTTTTTTAAATTTCCCTTTTTTCTCTTTCTTGGCCAGTCAACTTCCTTCATTTCTGGGGCGCGGGGGTGTTCCTGCCCTAGCCCTCTTCGCCCGTGCACGCCTTGCACGGCGTGAGACGCGGGACCAGGGAGCCAGCTGGCCTTGGGGGCCAGAACCACACTCCGGGGATTGTGGACCAGAGTGATGAGTTGTTTCCTGCAGGCCCAAGTTGGCGGCCCAAGAGGTGTCCCATCAAACACACCAGCAAAGGACAAAGAAAAGATCCTGGCGGAGGATGGCGCGGCTCGCCTGCCCCCTCCCTGCCGGCGTGTGTGAGTGTGAGTGTGTGTGTGAGTCCTTTGCTTCTTAATCATGAGCTACACTTTTCTAGCTTCCCTGGAGGAAACGAGTAGATGTGGATTTTAAAAGTGGAAGGAAAAACCCTAAACCAGGTGCAAAAACTAGCCCCGGAGAATCCAGGCTTTGGGGAACACGTTCAGAGTGGCTTTCAGGGGATGAAGTTCCGGGGGCGGCTTCTGTACCGGGCCCGGGCGGAGACCCGGGCACCTGCGTGGCACTTGTGCACCCCCACCCTCCTGGCCAGCTGCCACCCCTCCTGGTCCTGTCACTCACTCTCGGAGGCCAGATGGCGCTGCCACCATGCTCCCAATTAGGTCCCCTCATTACCAGCCAGCTGAGGGGACGGGGGACTGTGCTGTGGGCCCCAGCCCGTCACAGGGCCACTCATCCGAGTGTCACGGCCTGGGGTTTCCGGGGAGGACAGCGAGGTAACCTGACTGCTTGTGGATGGCCCCTTTCCCCCATCTTTCCCCCAGCCTCGTCCTCGTGGGCCTTTCGCCGAACACCCCCGCCTCTTCTGAGTATCCCAATGGTAGGGTTCATGCCTGACGGTCAACGAGCCGTTGAGTCCCACACGTCCCCCCCGACCCCCTCACCCTCCCACCCCCATCTCCGTCCCCGCGCTTCCCACCTCCGTCTCTCCTCATTTCCATTTTGTAGCCTCCTCGCTGGTCAGCCCCTGCCCACTCTGTCACCTCCCCCAGCACGGCACATAGCAGGGAAAGGGTTGGGGTGTGCTCCTCATTCAGAACGACTTTGATGACATGTTCCTTCCCTCACTCCCATGCTTATAAGGTGGAATCTGACTCCCTTCTCCCACAGCCCAGAGCCCTGGCTCAGTCCCGGGATTGGGGAGCAAACGGAGCGTACTGCATTACTCCCAGCCTTCTGTCCTGTGGCAGGCATTACTAATCGATTGCAGCAACCTGCAGCGCCCCTCCCCCCCACTACTCTAGGATGTGGCTTCTCCATTCCAGCACAGTGATCTGTAAGTGATCAAAGTGGGGGCCATCTGAGATCGGTGCTAACCCGCATGCCTTTGCTTATCCCTCTTTTCCCCATCCCGTTCTCCTACTGCCCAACTGCATGGGTGTTTTGGGGACTCACGCTGGGATAGAAGGGAGGGTTGGTGACTGGACTAATCACAGAGGTGTGGGCAGGTGGGGGGCAGCATGCCGCTCCGGGGCTCTCTCTCAGGACAGCTCTCACCTGTAAGAAGAGTTGCAATGAATGAACCCCCCATTGAGGGACATAGTCCTCCCCACCCCTTGCCCATTCGCCTGCCTCCTTCACACCTCCTGCCTGGGCTCCCCAGTGCCTGCACCCCTATAAAGCTGAAGAATGAGGACCCCACTGCAGCAGATGCCCCGGGGCACGGCAGGGCTTACGGTGATCTGGGGACCACGAAAGATTCCAGTCAAGGGGGGACCCTGCCCAGCCCTACAGGGAAGGGAGCAGGAAGTGGCGGGGCTCCCTGGGGGGCCCTCGCGATGCTGAGCCCTGTCTGACATCCCCGTAGCGTCACCTGTGCGATTCCCTCTCCGCTCGGCCCAGCCTGGGAGCCGCGTCCTCCCAAAGCCCCCTTGATTTCCCTTCCTGCTGGTCCTTGAGCCTCTGTTAGATTTCATCCCTTCGTCCTCTGGACTGAAGCATCTCCACCAGGCACTGGCGGGACCCAGAAGCTCAGGGAGCGATGCTGACGTGGTCGGGGTGCTGTCCCCCGTCCAGCATCCTCCCAATGACGTGGGGCCTCTCCTCCGTCTCCTTCAGCCCGAGTCTATACCGTTGTCCTGCTCCCTAGGTGGCTTCCCATGCACTTCTGTCCCAGAGGGGCAAGAGGGAAAAAAGCCAGCCCTGTGGCCCACTGAGAGACAGCAGAATGAGTGATTTCTTTGTCTAAAAAATGCTCACCATGTGTACCTCACACTGGAACACGTCTGACTTTGTTTTACTGGCCAAAGAATGCACTAATGCCTCCATCCTAGGGGGTACAGTGCTCTGGAAGCCTCGACCTCTCGGGTGCCTTCCTGTTCCTGCCTGTCGGGCACACAACGCACCCCCATCTCCTCCCACACCCCCAGCTGGTCCAGGAGGCAGGGCCAGAGCGCCCCTGCTGCCCGTGGACTTGCTGCAAACCCCGAGGGTCACTTTGCTTTTGCTCTTTGGGGACCTTGTGCTCCCCCTTGGTGCCCAGCCACAGAGCCTGGCGAGGCCGCGCCAGGAGGATGGGCGAGCCAGCCGCTGGGTGGGCAGAGTCTGACAGCGCATGACCCATCTGGGGGCGGTTGCCCAGGGTGCACACTCTGCAAGCCCCCCTGACCCAAGTCCCTTCCCTTGCTCTGGCCCAGCCTCTGTTCACCGTGACCTCCTTTGGACACTGATCGAGCTCCAGGCTCCAGTGAATTCTACCTAACAAACATCCTGAGAAGCTGGTACGTGTATTGGGCTGTGCTGGGCACTGGAGGCAATGAGGCAGTCAGGGCACCGTGTCTGCTCTGTGAGTCCTCACAAATAGCGGGAGACGTTGGGATGTGACAAGTAATGATACCCGAACACACCAAGAGCGATAGTACTAGTAAGCGTGCAGACAGAAAGGATGGCTGCAGATGTGTGCAGTCAGGGGAGGCTTCCTGCAGGAGGTGGCAGCACGGCTGCATTTTCCAGAGGAGATGCTAGACTTGCTCTTTGCTGCTTGAGTCTCCAGATAGGAGAGAAGTTTCCTTTCTCTGGGTGGTGAGACTGGGCAAGGTGATGCCCCGTGTGGGCCAGACCTCAGCCCTGTGGAGAAAAGAGACGGTGTCACGGTCTCCGTGGATGGGGCCAGGCCCCGCTGCATGTTCTCCTTGCATTCGGAGAGGGATGTCCTGGGGGGTTCAGGGTCCTCATCTCGTTCCTCCACAGGGCAGATGGGACATGGCCGGGGAGAGACCCTCCCTGCCTCCGCCTTCCTCGTTATCAGGTGGGAATTCCAACCAGCCTCGCCACCACAGCCTCGCCCGCATCACGGATCACAGCGTCCCAGCCCCCAAAGCCCAGCGGCGGCCGGGCACATTCACCAAAGCCCCGGCTGGCAGCTACGTGCTGCCTCCAGACCCTCCGCCCCCCGGCCCCTCGCCTGTTCATTTCCGTCCCTCACCCGAGCCAACCTCATTAGCCTCCCCCAAGCGTTCCCCCTAATTATGCGCCTGCAGAGGTTGGGGACACATGTCCTTATGGTCTGAGCAGCCGGAATCCCTAATAAAAAGTCATAATAATAATAATAATAATTACGAACAGCCTATTAGGCGCCTTCTCCCCGGGCCCATTGCTGCAGCCCCGTCCAAGCTGGCTCCGGACCAGGCTTGCGGGCCCCCGCTGTGATGCCCTGGTGTTTATTCTGAGCGTGCCACCCCTGCAAATGACTCCAATGCCCTCGCTCCCCGCCCACTAATGAACACCTGCTGGCATCCCTGTGGGTTCAAGGACTTGGGGAGAGCCGGCTTGTGGGGGGAGACTTCGACACCAACCACCGTAGCCTCCTCTCCTCGGCCACAGGGAGGCGTCTCCTGCCTGAGGTGCCTGCTGTCTGCCCTCCCTCCCGGAAAGCTGTCCCTGTCGCCCACCCTTCCTCCCACAAGCCCCTGCGCCCTGGCCCTCTGCTCTGGGTACCTTCTCTCGGTGCCGTTCCTCGCAGCCAGGCAGGGCTCAGCTCCTGGGTTCCTGCATCCACCCACGCTCCTCTCACACTGAGCTCCCCTCGTCCATCTGTTTGCACATCTCTCTGAGGTCCTGGCTTCCTCATCTCTGCTCTCTCACGGCAGTGTGCATCCTCAAGCCCTGCTGAATGCGTGGAAGCCATGGGATCCTGGAGAGAGAACCGCAGTGACCAAGGTAAATCTCCATGTCTTCTGCTGGTCTTCCCTTGGCAGAGAGATTCTCAGAAGATTCTCAGGATTCTCAGGATTAAGTTGTACCCCTAGAATCTGTGGACTCAAGGGTCCCCACGGATGCTGTCCCTCTGCAGACGTTTGTTACTTCTGGTCTTCTCTTACATCAGAGATACAGCCGGAGACTAAGCACCAGCACTGGGGTGGTCACGACTCCAGGACCCCTGCCGCAGCCCCAGGTCCTAGACAGGATATCGTGCTGTCTGACTGCGCAGCCGGGCTGTCCGCAGCACTTCTGCATCTGGATCTCGAGGCCTGTGTGGCACAGGCGGTGGTGGAGGGAGGGAGGGTCCCGTGCTGCTCCACTGGGGACGTCCCCGTAGAAGAGAAGGGCTCGAAGGGAGAAGAATCCGGAGAGGGCAGCTTCAGCCAGGGGCATCGGCCGGGGCCTTGGAGATGACGGTGTCTTCAAGAGCCCCGCTGGGTACTGGGCCGGGCCAGCCCCAGGCAACCGGAGCCCCGCCGCCCCCGGAAGACTCTGACCACCACCTCCTCCACCATCTTCCCCCCGTGCACCAGATGGATTCGGGGATGCGTGGCCCGGCTCCTGGGTGTCCGTTTCCTCCAAGGGTTCCACACACGCAGAGCAAGAACTCGGGAACCACACTTTAAAGCCCCATTATCATCCCATGGCAAAGCATATCCCCTCCCAGAAGACAGGAAGTCGGCTCAGTGGCTCGACAGGCGGCCCCTGAGTGCGGTGCCACGCTCCACTTGGCCTAGCCCCCACAGGGACCAGGCTAGGGGCGGACTGCTGCCTGGGCTCTGTGCACATCCCACGGTGGGCGTCCCGGGGCAGCCTTACCAGGAGTAAGCATGAAAGGCAATGTAGTGGAATGTAGGCTGGTGATGAAGGGTAGTGGTGTGAGTAGGTGGTGCAGCTTCAGGAAGAGGGAATGCCTGGGCAAAGGTCCTGGGGCCAGCTGACGACTGGCGGCACAGAGAAGTCATGGCTGCCTGGCATGCTGGCATCTGAGAGGGGAAGGATGGGCCGTGTGCTGTGGAGGGAAGCCTGGCCCAACCCCACTTGCAGGCCAGGACCACCGCGGGTTCCCAGGCAGCACCCTGGAGTTGGGAGTCAGGGTCCAGAGCTCTGCTATGGTCAGGCCAGGGCACCCCGCCCTCGATCCTGGCTCTGAGTTCCATCCCCTCCTTTCTCTGACCTCCCAGCAAAACTTCTGGGGAGGAAAGCAAGAAGAGCACCTCTCAATCCATTCTGAAAACAAGCTGCCCTGTTTTTAAATCACTTATTTTAAGAAACCGTCCTTTTTTGTAGCCAAAATATGAAGAACATTCAAAATAAAGTCCCAAACTATGGACATAAATATGAAATGAGGACTTCAAAAGAGAACAGACGTCAACCCAGACGACGGTGGTGACCCTGCGGCCACCCCTCTGTGTGTTTAGTGTCACCGGCCTCCCACGGCCTCCTGTTGGCTGACGGCTCCAGCCGTGCGCCCCGACCTCCCAGGGGCTCTGGCTACCTCCTGGGGAGGCCTGGAAGTGGGTTCCCAGGATTGTTGGCCTGACAGCACCTGGGGACTTGTTCCATGTGGTGATTTTGAGTGGAGACTCAGGGGTGGGCCCCAAAGCTGTGGGGGTTTTGTTCTTCTTGTTTTTGTTTTGCTTTGCTTTAAAAAAGCAAAAAAGAAAAGAGAGAGAGAGAGAGAAGAAATTGAGGTGAAACAGACATAACACAGAATCAACCCTTTGGAAATATTCCCTGGCTAGTCATAGGTTTATGGAGCTTCAAGTCACCACTTAACTCCGCTTCCAAGTTTCTTCACCCCAAAAGGAGACCCAGAGCCAGCAAACGGTTTCCTTCATCCCCTGTCCGTGGGCCTGGCAGCCATCCATCTGCTGTCTCGCTGGGTTTGTCCCTTCCGGTGCTCCACAGAGATAGAATCCTGCCACCCATGGCCTGTCCAGGCTGGCCACCTCCCTGGAGTATGATGTACGATGTTTTCAGGATTCATCACGATGTTGGGTTCTTTCGTACGGCTAATACTCTAGTGGACGGACAGAACACACACAAACCAAGAAAGTATCAGTGAGGCTAAAATAAAAGCAAGGGTAGCTCTAGTTGGGTGCAGAATAGATTTGCAGACTGAAAACAGGCTCAGCTTTGAAATGGAGCCAGGGCTCCCCCAAGATTTGAGGAGACTGGGGCTTCAATAACAAAACGAGCATCCTTTGGGAAAGGTGAGCAGGGTTGAGGTCAGCTCAGCAGCTGGACACTGCCGCAAGCCGCACGGTCACGCATTTTACAAACTCACTGGGATGTACAGACTGAGAGTCAAATGAACCAATCTGGGATTTCTTAAGCTTTGTGAAGTATTGTTGGGTTCCAGAGAACTGCCTCTTCTGGTGGATTCATACCGGTATGGCGGCCCATTCCTCTCGGCCACAGGAAAGGAGTTTTGCTCTGTTTCTGACCACTCTACAGCCATTTTCCTTTCCTGTTCGCACCCACCACCCCGGGCGCCACTTGACCCTGCGGTGCTTCTGATGTGCACTCGGGTTCGAGAGCACTGGGCTGCAGCAGGGAGCTGAAGTCCCCTCCCTGCCCGGTTCACACAGTGCGGTCACCCAAGGAGCCCCGCTGCCTGCCGGGCGCAGAAATCACAGGCCCGGCTCTGCAGAGCCACGTGCTTACGGATGCAGGGCTCTGCTCAGGAAGGCTTCTTCCCGTGGGTCACGATCTGAGTTAAATGTAGTTAAAATACCTCATTTTGAGAATGTTCCTGGGCAGACCACTTTTTAGTTCATTCCCATGGCTTAAATAAAATTGCACGTGCAGGTGCCTTCCGGCCTGTGACGCTGCGTGTGGATGGCCACTTGTAAGTTGGAAGTGCTTGGAATTCACCTAACCAGCTGGACATCCTCACTCAGCCACACGGCGCACTGTGTCCCCTGGCGACCACCAGAGAGGATCAGAGTGTGCACTGTGAGCCTGCAGAGAGACCCAGACTCACAATCTCTACTGGCTGCAAATAACTTCCATTCCATCATCGTCCACAGGTCCTCAGTCAGCTTGGGGCCCTGTGCACAGGAGCAGACTTGTGTGGGTTAGAGCTGGGGTGGTGCCCTGAATTCCACAGAGCCATTGGAGGGCTGAGGGCTTTAGACAAGCGAGTGCCAAGAGAAACTCACTGTGTCAGAGGATCTCCTGGCTTCTGTGGCTTTAACAGACCAGAGTGCCACCTTCCTTTGGCTTGGGGTCACTGGCATCTCCCACCCTGCAGGGCCACTGGACCTGCTGTGAGGCACTGGAACGCACAGAGGACCCTCCTCACTGCCCAGCCATCACCTCTGTGAGGTGGAGGCCGTTCCTCTCTGAAGTTTGCAGGCAAGGTGACTGATGCCCAAGAGCCAGGTTCAAACCAGGCCGTCTCCCTGCCCAGCCATGCACTCCCCCTCTGCCACCTTGCCAGGGCCATGCTGTTAAAAGACAACGCCCAGCATCTCTTGTCCAAGCTTCCTGGTACCCAGACCGCTGCAGGTCTCCACAGCTAAGCAGCCTGACTCTGGCGTCCAGAGGTAAAGCTGAGAGCCAGAAGCCCCTCGAGAACCTGTCATGTGCTTCTGGCTGGGGACTCATCTTGGACACTTGCTGGGTGACCTCCAACCTAACCCTTCTGCACCTCCATTGCTTTCCCTGCAGAAACTGAGCAATAGCTCCTCCTCCCTGGTGTCACTGAAGAGGGTTGGGCATCATAGTTTTCCACTCCAAAAGGCGGGTGAGGTAGGCTGACTGTCCTCCTCCTTCTGCCTGGCTACGTCCCCTCTGCCTAGGTCAGCTGTCACTGTGCTGCTCACAAGAAAAGGGCTGGGAGATCTGCAGCTCCCCCGCCCCACCCGGGAGCCACCTCTGCCCCCCCAGCCAGGGTAAAGGGCGGATGCCGACTTGAAGGGGAAATTGTCCTGCATGCTGTCCCGTGAACCCTGAGGAGACTGGTGACACACCGGAGTGTGGACATTAATGCAATCGTTGGGTAATTCAATCACTTTATAGAAGTTGATCTGTCCTTTTTATTACAATTACTGTCGGCTGGGGTGTTTCGTTCCATCATTGAAAATAAACATCATTTATCATACTTGTAAAGATTAGCCCCCGACAGCTACTGCTCTTGCTTTGCATAAATGTGTATTAATGTCGGCCCTGCCCGCAGTGTGGGGAGAAGTCTATATTTCACAAGACTGATTAGGTCCTGTCACGGCTGCTTTAAGTAATGTCTTATCATGACTGATACTCCCTGACTGCAAAACACAGCCGGTGGGGAGGGGGGCTGCTCCAGGCAATTTACGGTGGCCCTGGGATGAAGCACAGGCCGGGGAAGGCGGGCATCTGTTTCCTCCAGGCCCAGCACACCCCGATGCAGTGCTTTCCTCCTCCCAGTGGCTGCCCGTGGGGTGCAGGGCCTGGAGGGCCAGGCCTAGTGGCCGCTGCTGAGCCCAAGGGGCCGCTGACTTGCCTTGTGTGGCTGCCTCTCAGACCCCATGAGACCGTCTGTCCTTTCTGTTACTTTGTGGGACTCATCCGCTGGGCACTCAACTATCAGGAGCACCTATCATATGAATGTCCCTCCCCTGGGCCCAGGCCTGGCCCACTAGGCTGACACCCAGATGGGCCCCAAGCCCAGGCCTCTCCCCAGAGCTCCGCCTGGCACCCATGACTCCTCCATACCCAGATACTCATCTGTCTCCTAGTTGCCCAGCCTACCATCTGGCCTTTGCATAACAGCCAGCCCCCTGCACTCCGCCACACCCACAGGGCAGTTCTGCGTAGTTAGCCTTCCATCACTAGGCTAAAATACCTGAGCAAATCGGCTTACAATGGAGAAAGATGTACTTTAACTCATGGTTTCAGAGGCTTCAGTCCATGGCAGCTTGGCCCGATGGCCTTTGACCTGGTGGTAAGGCAGGAGATCATGGCGGAAGGGCATAGCTCGCCTTGTGGTGGGTGACTGAGAGGAAGGGACTAGGGCCTCAGTATCCCCTCCAAGGGCACACTGATCAGTGACCTACTTCTTCCAACCAGGCTCCACTTCCTAGTAGTGTCACGAGCTGGGGACCAAGCTATCAACACAGGAGCCAATGGGGACATTCCAGATTCAAATCATAACAGTGCCCAAGCTCCTCAGGATTTCGGGCCCGCTAGGGACCACCCTCAGTGGTGGTCTCCTCTTCCTCCTTTCTCATCTCCTGTGCTGAGAGCCTACAGGGCCCAGCTGTGCCAGCCTCCAAGGGTAGTACCTTCTCCAGATCTCTGTGTCCACCCACTGAACCCACTGCCTACTCAGGGCCACAGCTCCCCTTAGGGAGCTAGGAGGGTCCACAAATGAAAGAATCTGCCTTGGGTTTTCTACAAGAACCCTTTCTTCCTTATCCCTGGGGCCCCAGGTGAAGCACGGTGCTAGACATGAGGGAGATGCACGGTGCATTGAGGCTGCAGAAGGCAGAAACAAAAGCAATGTCAAAGACGAAGGAGCCACCCTGTTTAAGAACTTGGATTTCCTAGATGTGCACTACCTAGGAACCAAAGCCAAGCATATCACAAAGGGAGAAACTGTTGTCCCAAAGTCAGAGCGAGACTGAGACATCTAGAAACAGGATCCATATTCATCTGAGCAGGGGGCAGGACCCAGGCCTCAGTGTGCAACCCCTCTACCTCCTCGGCCACCTGCACATCTCTGGGAGATCTGATAAAGCCTGTGCTTCCAGCTCCTGAGATTATCGTTGTGTGATAAGAACCCATCCCCTAGCACTTCTATCTTCGCTCTTTGCGTCAGCTCAGCAGTGTGAAGCACATTCAGGTTGTCCATTGACCTTTCTAAGGGAGAAGACTTGCACACCGAGAGACATCTGCCCAGGGGCTGGCAGTTCAAAAGATTAATATTGAGTGCAATTAAAAGTTCAGTGCCACAGCCCTGCAAACCCATCTCAACAGCCCAATGGTTCCCATATTAGATAGCACAGACACAAAGGACTTCCACCACTTTAGAATATTCTGTCGGTGGATGTTGTCCTATGGGGCTAAGGGAAGCCGGGACAGGGTGTACTGCAGTGTGCGGGGAAAGGAACCCTGAATGACGTACTGAGCGGTGGGATTTTCTGTGCTTGGATATCCACAGACAGATTCTGGGTGCTAAAACTGCTTGTTCTCAAAGCCAGGTGCTGCCTGTGGATTCGGGTGCCCGCGTTTGTGCTGGCTTGAAGGCTGTGGTTGGATTGGATTAACACAGCTAATACTGTCATGGGCTAACAAAAGTAAAGTGACATGGCAGGGGCTGGCTGGCATGTCCCTCAAGGAGCAGTGTGTGCTATGTGATGGCCTGGAGACCCCACGGAGCAGGATTGTGGAGAGTCTGGAGGAAGACCTGGCTCCACAGGGCGCGTGCTCAGAGAGTCAGATTCCAGCACAGAGAGACCTCTGCTCTGCCTCCTGCTGCATCGCTGGCTTCTGCTGCAGGCCTCTTCTCGTCTTTCAATCCAGTCCACCCTATTGCTGACCAGCAGACAGGGGTGGCAGGGGCTGGCTGCCCCCATGGCCAGTCCCCCTTCTCCCCGCTAATAGACTACTGCTGGACAATCCACTTGCCTAGATTCCCCTAAAACTTTGCAGCTGCAGCTATAAGTAGGTTCCTAGTGGTGGTCACACTTTCTTGCTGTTTGATCCTTTATCCTTCCTCTTCTAATCCTCCTGCTCCTTTTTCCTGCCTACCTAGGATGCAGCTGTGAGGCTGGAGGGGTGGCAGCCATTTTGCGCTCCTGCAGAAACTCGACGATGAATGAGAGCTCCACTCCGAGGAGGGAGAAGCACAGATGGGAAGCTCACCTGCCTTAAGCATCACACCATGGAGCCTGTGTGCTTCCTGCCTCCAGGTTCCATAGTCTGGGACAAGCAAACGAGAAAAATCCCTTTTAGTCGAACCCTGCAATCCTGTTTCTTCTACCTGTAAATAACTGTGATCCTAACTGAAAATGTAAGCATGTCATATACAGCAAGCACATCGTATCAGGATATTATTAATACGTACTATCATACATAGTGTATTGTTAGTTGGCATAGCATTTAATAACACTAACACTAATTTAAATTTAATATACTATGTATGATGTGGAATGCGCTATGAAACACACAAAGGCAACAGAACATGTAAGTCATTAACGGCTCTGTGGTAAACACCGTATTAGCCACTTAATTCTTTTTAATATGCAGCTTCTTTCCCTGTGTAGCAGAACAGTAAAGGTTGTCTGGAAAGTCCTGAAAAGTACACTGCATCATCTGTGATTCTGACCAAGTGTCTGCACTGCTCACATTTAGATGAATAGCTTTTCAGATAGACGCAGCCTATTTTATGATGATAGATAGGAAGTGGGGAAGAAGCGGGAAGGGGAGGGGCAGGGAAGGAGAGCGGGGATACTTGCTGCCTGTTTGTGGTTCGGCTGTGGTTTGAGTTTATCTCGCCAGCCCCGCTGTGTTAGGAGAGTGGCGATGGCAGCAGTGGTGGGTCAGCAGGCAGTTGTTGCTGCTTCCTTGCCTCTGGCTCCCGGTCTCACCAGGTGACCTCTCTCCCTCCCCACTGCTGCACTGTGACACCATTTGCAGTGATGTGCTGGGGGCCCTCACCAGAGCCAGTCCCAGGCTGTTCAGACTTTCTGTGTCCAAACGATAGAGCCAGGTACTGTACACCTCTCTATAAATTATCCCAACTCCAGCATTTCATTACAGTAACAGAATACTGACGGTACTGAAGGAACCCCCGTACCAGCGCTGGCCAACCCAGCCGTACGCGTGCAGCCTCCTGTTATCTCTGTACGCTCTGAGAGGTTTGCTGTCACTGCTCTGTACAACGGACTTCGTGGTCCATTTTCAAAGTGCTGGTTGTGCTTTTACTAGGCATTTAAGACTCGTTTCCCAATTTCATGAACATCCACATCTTCCAATGGAGGAAAGGCACACAGCCGGGATAGCAGGTGCTACAGTCTGAGCGTGTACCACAGCAGCTCACATGTGAAAGCGCAGTTCCTCAGCACAGCAGGGCTGGGAGGCAGGGCCTGCGCTGAAGTAACCTGAAGGTCTCCACGTGGCAAAGCGTACAAGTCAGTGAAATGACACCGTGGATAGGTCTCTTAAGAGGTGGGTTCCAATTCGTGCTTTCCAGAGCTCTTTGTGGAGTGCCCAGAGCGTGAAGCGTGCTAGGACTTGGGACAGAGCCCTTTGCCACTCGGTCTTCCCTTCTATCTGCAGCGCCTCCTGCCCTGCCACCCTCTGCCATGAGCTCAACGGTCACCAGGCTCTCAGCAGAGCTGAGCAGACGCCGGCACTGTGCTCTGAGCCTTCAGCCTCCAGAACTGTGCTCCACATAAACCTCATTTCTTTAAGAATCATCCACAAGCAGCCAGGCGTGGTGGCGCACGCCTTTAATCCCAGCACTCCAGAGGCTGAGGTAGGAGGAGCATTGTGAGTTTGAGGCCCGCTTAGGCTACAATGTGAGTGCAAGGCCGGCCTGAACTACATAGTGTGACCCTGTCTCAAAAAACCAGGGCTGGGTGTTTGGCTCAGTGCGTTAAGTGCCTGCCTGGCAGGCACAAAGTTGTGAGTTTGACCCCTAATACCACACAAAAAAAAAAAAAAAAAACAATCACCCACAAGCAGAGATTCTGTTACAGCAGCAGAAGATAGATTAAGACAATGTCAAAGTGGAATTTTAACACAGACCTGTGGGACTCTAAAGCTTGCAATCTTCCCACTTCACTCAACATACATAACCTTGCACCTACGTGATTCTAATTATTCACACATGAAATAAACCACAACAAATGCGTGCCACTTCTATTTATTTACTTACTTATTCTCCTGTGTTGATGCTACGTATTTTACATGCTAGTGTGGCTTACAATGTATTTTGTACCCATTTCTGCACATGTACCTATGTGCCTTTTTCTTTTTCTGTGATGGTGGGCACTGGGCCCCGGGCTTCAAACACACAGGACAAGTGCTCTGCCATGGAGTTACACTTCAGCCGTCCGGCACATCTGTTGCCTGGAGTGTTTTGCTTTGTTTGTTTGTTTGTTTCTGTTTTTGAGACAGGCTCTTGCTATGCAGTTCAGGCTGGGCATGAACTCACTATGTATCCCAGGCTGGCCTTGAGCTTGTAGTGATCCTCCTGCCTCAGCCTCCCAAATGCTAGGATTACAGGTGTGTGCCACCACACCCAGTTTTGTTGCCTGGAGTTTTAACATGGGGTTTGGGGTTCAGTGGCCACAGACCTCCCTGGAAATTAATTTGTAAAGTTTCCCATGTGCATCTGAATGGGAAGTTTTTCAAGGGAGAATTTATAGTTTTATGGGATTTTTACAGGGCCTATGACCTCACACAGGCCAGGAAGCACTGACGAGTTGTATGCAGGTATCCACAACAGGCTACATGCCACAGGATCAAAGCTACTCATTTGTCGCCAAATGTGTGGCTGTGCCCTACCTGACCCGGGTCTCTGAGCCCAGCCTCCAAGCCACATCCTGGGCTGTAGGAGTTCCGGGTTACACTGACCCGGAGTAGGATCCTCAGTGTGTAGAGGTCTAGTACAGAAGGAGGTGTCCCGGAGTGGTTGATCAAGAACTGCCAGAGGACTTGGGGTTGCAGCACCAGGGGGACAGTGTGGGAGGCGTGGGGACTAGTAATGCTAGCCGCAGGTAAGACACAGCTGGGTTGGGAGGCCTCCAGAGACTCAACCACCAGCTGGGGACAGATGAATACTCTCTGGGAAGAGGGAGGCTTTCCTCGCTGGGCCTCACAGAAGTCAGGACAGGGACGCTGGGCATCTGGAGACCTTGGCACTGGATTCTTTGCAGCACTAACTAACCTGGTCATGGGAAATTCATTTGAATTCCCTGGATCTCAGTCTTTCCGCACATGAAATTACTTTCCTTGAATAGAAGCACAGCATGACCAAGGTAAACTCTCAGCTACTGTTCAGGAGCTGTGCCCAAGGTCCTGTAGCCCACCGCCAGCTGGCCACGATTGGTCTCTTCATTCTGGTGACCGCTGCCCATCTTTTCCCAAGGGGGAGGGAAGGAGGCCCCGAGGCAGTGTACGGCCAGAAGCGTCCGGAGCCCTCAAGGTGGAACTCAGAGCTGTTTCCTTCCCCGCTGGGGCCACAGCCTCTTGAGTGCTGCCAGGCACAGGCCAGGTACCTGTGTTAGCTCTAGGGGTGCTGGGACAGCGTTCCCCAGACCAGGTGCCAGCAGGGTCAGGCTGCCCTGCCATCCGTGCTGTCCTTGGCTCACGGTCACGTCTCCGGGCTCTGCCTTCATCTTCACATGGCCTCTCCCTGTGCGTCTGTCTTCCTAGGGCTCTTGTGAGGATGCCAGTCATGTTGGGTGAAGGGTTCACATTAAGCTTCAGATCTCATTCTAACTAATTCCAGTGGCAATGACCCTATCTATTTCCAAATAAGGCCACATTCTGTGTACTGAGAGCTAGGACTTCAACGTAACTTTTGGGTAGAATAATGTTATGGTTTGTGTCCAGATGTCCTCCCAAAGCTTCATGCAGTTATGGGGGGCAGTCTTTTCAGAGGTGGCTGAATCTGGAGTTTATGATTGATTCATGGTCCAGTGCTGGGATTAAGGTTGTGAGTTCTACACCCACTGTAGAGCAGGTAGACTGCATACAATATAAGGGACAAGAGGAGCTTTGCCCTCTCTCTCCCCTTGTTTCTTTTGCTGTTGTTTTGGTTACTTCTTTCTCATTGTTGAGACAAAATACCTGATGCCCAAAATGAAAGAAGGAAAGGTGTATTTATCTTACAGCTTTGGAGGTCTCAGTCCATCCTCAGCTGGCTCCAAGGCAGGGTGGCATGGATGAGGGGCAGCTGAGGATGGACTGATGCAAACATGGCAGATG
This sequence comes from Dasyprocta punctata, assembly GCA_004363535.1. Taxonomy (NCBI): domain Eukaryota; kingdom Metazoa; phylum Chordata; class Mammalia; order Rodentia; family Dasyproctidae; genus Dasyprocta; species Dasyprocta punctata. The sequence goes on along the minus strand of RJWM01003721.1, from coordinate 86,478 downwards.
CAAACAACAAGAGCATCAAGGGCAAAAGAGAGAGAAAACATGCTTTCTTCTCTCCTTTATATAGTATGCCAGCTCCGACCCTGGGTGGGTGCAGCACTCACACCACTGATCTCAGCTCTAGACAATGAACCAATCACAATGCTAGATTCAGCCACCTCCATGACTGCATGAGTTTTGGGAGGCCACCTAGACACAAACCATAACATCTTTCTTCTGCCTCCATGAACTGTTACCCCTCTACCATGCCACCCTGCCATGATGCCAGGCTGTGGTGGCCTAAATCCTCTACAAACTGTATGTTAAGTAAACCTTTCATCCTTTAACTTTGTGTGTTGGCTATGTTGTCTCAGCAACAAGAAAGAAGAGACTAAGACCAACAAGGAGACACAATCCGACCCACAGCAATGCCAAAGAAATATGGAAGACAGGCGCAGGATCTTGGCAAGTCCGTGCCACAAGGAGATGGCCAAGAAGATAATAATAAGAGTATTGGGACATGTTTCTCAAATAATTGCTTTTAATTGGGAAAAAGCTACAATTAGCTGTACTGGAATTATGAAATCATGGATGGACAGGAGGGCACATGCCAATGCAGGGATGCAAAGCTTCGCAAGCACCAACACGAGCAGGTGGGACAGTGTGAACATTAAGCAGGAGGTGGACCGAGTGGTGGTGACAGGAGACACACTGAACGACAGTGTCACTGTCGTGTTGTGGAGGTATTATTTTCGTTATTCTTCCAGCTTTTTGAAAAAGGGTTTTTTCACTTCTACAGGTCAAATATAATAGTGATTTATGTTTTACAATTTTATATGGTTGATCGTTAAATCACATTTGGACATAATATTCAAATTTGTAACTCTATTTTTTAAAAAGTCTGGCCTTAAATTTAAAAGCCTGCTGTTTTATTGAGTGATGGTATAAAATTATCTAGACTCCTCGAATGCCTTATTCTGGGTTTTAAGAATTCCGAACAGCTGAGGTACAGAGACCATGACAAAATGAAGGTAAGTGTGGCATCTTGCTAGCAGTACAGTAGTGATTAAGGTAGGGAAATTTTAATTTCTGGCAAGTTGTTTGGACCATCAGGCAATTTATCTTTTAGAGATTTCCAGACATTCAACGTGATTTAGAATTCACCTGCTCCAGCTGTTTTCTGGCTTCTTGTTCATCAGAGTTTAGTACAGGAAACAGAAACCATTAGGTATTTAAGCAGGAAGGGATTTAATACAGGAATTTAAAGGTTTAAAAATCATTCAAAGGGGCAGCAGGGCAAGTTCTAGCCTAGCCAGGAATGACTACAAAAACACTGAGGAAGAGGAAAGGCATCTCAGGAATACACTGCTGTTCACTTGTCCCTGGTGACCCAGGGTCAGGTAGGTACTCCAAAACGCCAAGTCCTAAAGGCATCTGTCTCAGGACTTGTGAAGTTGGTGCAGGTTGCTGGAAAGTTGGATGTGGCCTCTGCTGCAACCACCGTTCGACACTGAGGAGCAGGAGGCTGTGTGCCAGTCTTCCTGGTCTTCCTGGAGGAAATAGCCAGAAGATTAGGAAGGTGGCCTGTGCTCCCTGCTGTCTTATGACTTCACGTATGTCCTTCTGTATGGCGGAACTGATTTTGTATCCAAGACTACAACTGCAGAGGTCCCTGAGAAGTGTATAAAAGCTTTCAAGTCTCTTCAGTCAGGGAAGATACTCTGAAGCAGGGAGAAGTGGATGCTGAGGCCAATGACCATAGCAAACAGATTAATATTTCTTTGTCATGGATCAGAAATGGCTGTAACTGAATCAGAGACAAGGCAAAAACTAAATGTCACAAGAAGACAGAAGGCAAGTATTATGGTGTCTTTACACCCTGATAGCTGTCTTGTCTAAACTAGGAGTTTTAATAACATTAAAGGGCAAGAAGGATGACTTAGAGCTGAGCTGTCTAATGCGAGTTTCAGAAGTGGTGATGGAAATGTTCCTATCAGTGCTGCCTAGTGCTGTGAACACTAATTCTACAAGGTAGTGAGTGTGTAGAGTGTGCACATTGAGCTCTGAACTCTCTAGTGGATTAACCCACCAATGAACATAGCACCTTGATGCTCCAATTACCTTCCAAAAGCCCCACTCTGAACATAAGAGCTTTTGGTTGTGGTAGTCTGCTAACCCATAACAAAAGCCTTAAATTATGTGAGCATAAGTTGATATGAAATTCCATCTGGAGTTTGGACCAAAATGCTGATAGGAATGTAGGTAGTAAAGGTCAGGCTTATGTGGTTCAGTTGGAAATGAGGATTCTATTGGAAACTAGTCTAGAGGCTATGCATGTTAAATTGTGGTAAAGAACTTGTTTACATTTTGCTTATGTCCTAAAACTGTATGAGGATGAATTTAAAGATGGTGGACTAATTAATTTGGCAGAGAAAATTTTACAGAAGCCCAAAATGGGTGCTGCTGGCTGCTTTTATCTTCATCCAAAGTAAAAATCGAGAGAGAAAAGGAGTTTTAAATGATTTGAAAAAATTGCAGCTTGGCCAAAAACGAAAAACCTGCAAAGTTGAGTTCATGGAAAGCTTAGTTGCTGAAAATATTACCATTAAAAAGAAGCCAAGTACTTTACATCAGGACAATAGAAAAAATGACTTGAAGGCATATCAGGAATCAGCAAGACCCTACTTGTGGGAGGTTCAGAGGTGCAAAAATTTAAAACTTTCATTTGAGAAGACAGCACCTGAGCCACCTGCTCCAGAGGGGCCACTGAGGGAATTGATTCCTTGGAATGCCTTCCACTGTACTCAGCCATGCAGGCACTCGGAGGCTTCTGCAACCTTGATTCAGAGGTATATGGCTACTGCTCAAGCTGGTAGCATTAGTCACAAAGCACTGTTTTTGTTGTTGTTGTTGTTTGTTTGTTTGTTTGTTTGCTTGTTTCAGGCATATAAAACGCTTTGAGCTGCAGGGTCATGTAGGCTTCCACTCAGATTTCAAAGGAAAGCCTGGGAAGGCAGGCAATTTCCTCTGACATGTGATGTAGAATGAAGCCAAAGTGCAGCGGAGACCCCAGAAAATTAGAGATGCCAGGAACATTGAACATCTGCTAAGGAAAACCACAGACAGTGAGCAGGGCCAAGCCAAGAAAGAGGCCTCAAGGGCTGCAACCAGTCACGCTGTGGGGCTGGTGCCATCCAATCCCTTCAGAGTTCGTGTCTCACCCAAACCTTTCCTGGGTGATGACATTTGCCCTGTGGGGTTTAAATCTTCCTTTGGTCTTATTCCTTTCTATTCTCTCATTTTTTCATTTTGTGTGGGGGAATAATTGTCCTGTGCAGTTGTATGTTGGAAGTATGTAACTTTCTTTTTGGGTTTTTTTTTTTTTTTTTTACGGTTGACTTACAGCTAGGAATTTGTCTTGAGCCTCAGAGTCTTCAGACTTGGACTTTTCAGCAGTACTAAAACTGTTAAGACTTTGGTGACTCTTAGAGGTAGACAAAATACATTTCACATAATGAGAGAGATATGAGCCTTTGAGTGTCAGCACTGGAAAGTTATGGTTTAAATCTAAAATGTCCCCCCCAAAAACCCCATTGTGTTCAGAGGTGGGGCTTTTAGAAGGTGATTGGATCTTGAAAGCACTAAACTCAGCAGTGGGTTAATCCACTGATTAGTTCAAAGCTGAGTGTGCCCTTGGGGTGGGGAAGGTCGGAGGAAGACTGACATCGGTGTGTGCCGTCGAGGACGTGGCTCCCTCCCCAGCTCTTCCCTTCTCTCTGCTTTCTGCGCACCATCACGTGAACATCTTTCTTCTGCCAGGCCCTTCTGTTGATCAACTATGAACTGGATTCACTGAAACTGTGAGCCGAAATACATTTCTTTTCTTTTAAATTGTAGGTGTTGGGTATTTTATCCCAGGGATGGAAAAGTGACTAATACAAGGGGCCCCAAACAGAATATGTATGTAAATACAGGATAGTCTGTGTGTCATCCACATTCTGAATGGTAAAGTGTGATTTCCACCACCCCATACAGAGGTAAAAGCCAAGGACTGGCTTATGGTATAGGCCAAGGATGTGACTGAGTTAGTCTATGTACTGTGTGACACGCTGCTGATTCTTACCATAAATGTTAATTTTATTACGCCTTTCTTCCATTTAAAAAAACTATTCTCAGTGACTGAAATTTTTAACAATGATTTAAAGTAGTTAAAATCCAGACACAACGTACTTGACAAAGTGTAAATGTATTTTCATTTATTACCCAGCAAGAGAATGAAAGAACTGTCTCCTAGCCTTGTGCTGACTGTTTCTTGACCAAAGAAAGAGGTGGGATAAGGGGCAGAAGGGGTCTGGAGCTTCCAGAATGTGTGGGGACTGTGCTGGGCACCTTGGCTCATGGGAGCCTGTGAGGAAGAGGCCCCGAGCATCCAGTAACTTGTGTCTAGTCACTCAGCTGCCAGGGTCCAAACCAAGACTCAAACCCAAGGCTCATATTTCCTTTGCTGGTTTGGCCCTCACTCCAGCTACTACGTGCAAGAGTGTGTCTCAGCAAGGCCCCTGACCTCGATTTCCCAGTGCGCAGAATTATATCAGAAGCCCCCGGCAGGGAGGGGATTGAGGGAAGAGGGTCGCCCCCACCTCTCCTGCTCAGCCCCTCACGTAGACGGTGAGTTACGGAGCTCTCCCGGGATTCACAGGAAGGATGTCTGCAGTCAGAAACAGCTTCCCAGGACTGAAACCCGAGTCCAGGGTAAACATTCGCAGAATGGCCTGGAAGCCCAGCCCATGTGGGTCTCAGGCAAATCTGTGCCTGAGGCCCCGAGGTTGCACAGTGTAGGGGGCCAGACCCTGCCCTGTGCCCGCAAATGGCTCCAGCATCCACACTCAGCTGTGCTCTCAGGGAGGGGAGAGAACAGGGGGAACCGAGGCCCGTCATGCCCTGCACCACCACCGCCCTGCGCACCAGGCTTAGGAAAGCAGCGACATGGTATCCCAGAACCGAGGTGTCGGACAGATGCAGTGACCTTGTCCCTGGGCAGGGTCTGAGCAGGTCTCCACAAAAGGGAAAGAGGGGACTTGGTCTCCCTTCCCATGGAGTAGATTCTCTGACTTTCACCACAGGAAATCATTTGGGGATGCACCAGTGAGAGGCGCAGGCAGATTTATTAAGCAGAATCAGAGACGTACACACTCAGAACAGAGTGTGGTCCTCCAGGTGAGGTGCATTATGGTCTGCAGATGGGAGAATTCATGTGTTTTGGGGATTCCCTCTCAATGGTTGATACAGGATGTGTATTCCTAGTGTCTATGAGGTTACCCATTAGTGTGCTAGGTTAGAATGCAAACCGTTTTCTAGTGTTTGAAGTCTAACATTATGATACCACTTAATAGTGCCGTTTCTTTGGGAGTAGAAGTTGTGGGACTCTTGAATGTATAGTACCGGAAGTAAAACTCAGGTCCAGTTTACAGGAGAAAAGCACAGGCCCAAACTGCAGGCTTATTGTGTCTTTTAAGGCTCTTGAGAATCTGGGTGAGTACCGTGGAAGGAAAATTTAAAAAGTCTTATAATCTCGGGTAACTTTGTATCCTAAATCTGTAGTTTTCTTTAAAGAATAATTTTACAATCACAATGTTCCTTGTCTCTCTCATTTTTTACTTCTGCCCTATCTCAGCCTGGATGCTCCTGGTGATCACCCCGCTAACTCCCAGATACCAACAGCATAGGAAGTCCTGCGGGTCAGGAGTGAGTCTCAGATCCTGCACTGGGGACTCCAGAGAGCCAGAGGAAACCAACCCCAAACTCCACCTGCTGCTGGGTGGGAAGGTGGCTCGAGAGTCTGGAGTGACATTCTGGGGTACAAGAGTCCTTGGCGGTCCTCACCACAGTGCTATCTCACGGGCTGGGCGGGTTTTCCACAAATCGTTATTGTCCAAAGGTTAATCCAGGCACAAAATGTTGGCATATGTGTAACAGAGACGGCTCTCAGGGAGCTGGGTCCCGGACCCAGGACTGCTGGCTCCCACTGAAGTGTGACAGAACTGTTGTAGGGCAGTAGTATTTCCTAGAATGGCACCCGTGCCATAGTGGGTACCCATCCACGGGGTTACTCCACTGTGCCCGCAGTGCATTACTGCCTCGGGTTAGAAGAGGATGCCCAGTCAGAGAAGCCTCAGGGGGAGCCCCTGGTGGTGCACACGGCTTGGTTGGCAGGCTGGGGCCTGTGGGCAGCTGGGCGCTGGCTGGGCGGCAGCCCTCTCCTGCTGGTTCTGGATGCTTCCTTGCACCTCTCTCCCCAGTAAGTGCTCGGTGGCCCAGAGGAGGCCGCATCTGGTGACTGAACCAAGTTGCTCTGAGCTATGAAGTTTTGTCTGGGGGCTGCCCAGATCTGGGGCCAGGGGTCTGGCCCCCAGGATCTTGTTCCTGACACTGTGCTACTCCTGGGCATGCACCAGAAAAGACCTGGGCTCTTTTCCTGTAGGAGCTCTTAGAGGACTGAACTGATGCCCTCAGTGCCAGGGCTGCTACAGGGCTTCCTGAGAGAGATTCCAGAGACTGCCTGGGGGAGGATACTTTGGTAGATTCTAGGAAAAAGTTTTTTGTTTTATTTTGACATAGTTTCAGACTTTAAAAAATTGCAAGAATAGTAAGAAAAAAAAATACCACACATGCTGCATCCAAATTCTCCAAATACTGTATTAATATTTTACCACATTTGCCTTACCCTTCTTTCCCCCTTACTACCTACCTACAATTAGATAGTCTGTGCTCCTAAAAATGAGCATATTCTTTTTACATAATCCTGGTACAATGATCACAATCAGGAAATTAACATAGATATATTATCTAAAATTTATAGACTTCATTCAGATTTCTCCAGTGGCACCCACAATGTTCCTCCAAGCACATGGAAATGCGGGATCGTGTCTTATCTCTTGATTATACTCCACCCCAGAATGGTTATGCAACCTGTCTGCATTTTATAACATTATCATCCTTGAAGGCCGGTTATTTTGTAGAATGCCCCTTGATGTGGGCTTGTCCAGTATTTCACCTAATTCCACCCATGTTGTACATTTTGTCAGAAACACCACAAAAGAGACGCTTGTGTCCTCAGTATGTCGCATCAGGAGAACATGGTATGATTTGTTGCATTGATGCTAATGTTATGTTATGATAATTTAATGCGCTATCCTCCAAGTTTACCTACTGTAAAGTTGCCACACTTTTGCACCATAAATAATGCCAACTCTTTATAACAAATTCAAATAATAAAATAAAGGTAACATATTTCAAAGGTGGCTTAACAATTTGATGTGGATCCATACTTATCCTAGTTGTAAATATGTATTCTTCTTTTTAAACAAATATGAGTATTATCTTACACAAATTGCTTTCCAAGGGTAGCTATTATGCTACTAACAATGTAAAATTCTGGTGTGTGTGGTGCTGAAGACAGAAGCCAAGATCTCAGACCCACTGCCTAGGAAAGTGCTCTACCGCTGAGCCACACCCCCAGCCTCTCCCTGGTAGCTTTAACTTGCCTTTTACATAGGACTATGGAGGGTGGAACTCTTTTCATACAACTCGGAATGTATTTCTTCCATGGATATATTCATGCCCAGTCCAGTTTCTTCAGTGAATATAATCACTCCCAGCCCATTTTATATCAAGATGTTTGTCTTGACCCCACAGTGTCACGGGCAGGGCCCGTAACAGAGCCATGAAGGGCGAATGACAATGGGGGAAGAACTGTGCTTTGCTTTCCCAGGTGGACCTGAGCGCTGGAAGGATTGGTGCCCACCCTCCGAGCAAGGAGGCGCATGGAGGGCATGGGCAGGCGAAGGATTTGTAACCAATAGGCCAGTGAAGCCTGCAAAATCCCTTTAATTGGAGGGAAGTTTGAGGTGAGGGAGGAGAGTTCTGGAGAACTCTGCAAACCTGGCCACTGGCACCAGAGCTGGACTCCAGCCCTAATGGGCGTCTTTCATTATCATTACCTCCATTAGTGCTTTATTGTATTAGTTATAGCTAATTTACATTTTACTGAAGCATTGAAAACAGATTGCAGATGTTTGGAAACAGATGTTATCCTAATGTTAAGGCAAAGCCATGAATATTTATGATGATTAATGCCCAGATCAAATTACCTCGTTGAAGCAGGGAGGCAGGCGTGTTCTAACAACTTTGGCCGGCAACCTGGTGAGGGAAGACAGAAAAGTATTGATGAACTTTTGGGCACACTTCAATTTTCCTTCACGTGGGATACATTTTTTTCTGCCTTCCTGGGGACCTGGGAACAGAGATTGGTTGTTATGGAACCAATTTAGGAATTTTCCTGCTGCTCATATTTATTTGCCAAGCCAGTATTTTCCATCTGGATTTTTCCAGTCTACTTCTTGAAGAAGGGTTTGCCAGGCCCTCTCTGACCTCTGCAGCCACGACTCCTTCTTAGGCTGAAGGGGGAAGGCTGGGCTTCTCCCTGCCCACCTGTCAGGAGCTGGGGAGTCACCCAAAGCCAGGATGGCCTCAGAGGCAAGTGGAGTTGGCACAAGTCCTTCTAGGAGGTGGCAGGGGCTCCAGGCTCACCTGTGGCCAAGTAGGGCTTTCTTTTCCTGCCACCCACTCTGTCACAGGAGGCTCCTGCTTGGCCATAGGAATGGTGCTGAAGCATCTTTGCTGAGTGTATTGGGTGAGGTGATGCTTGCACCTGACCCTTCAGAGTCCTTTGACCATTTTGGTGTCGCCTTTTCCACATACTTTTGCATTCATTCTCAGCATCTGCCAGTTTTTCTTAGATAGCTGCCTGCGAAGGTACAGAAAATCGGGGTGTGTGTGTGTGTGTGTGCGTGTGCTGACTCCCACTCTACCCTGGCCTCTTCTTTTCGCATAGGGTTAGTTTGGCTGCAGGCAAAGCAAAAATAAGGCATGGCTTACTCTCTAGAATCCTCCCTTTCCATCCTTTCTCACCCAGCTCCCTGCAGGTTTCTCCTGGGGCCACCTCCTCAGTAAGTCTCCTGCTCAGGTGTCCTTGTTTCAGGCCTATTTGGGGGACCCCCCCAAGATATGAAGTGTCCCTTCTTTGCTGGCCCCATACCTGGTGATGGTGATGAAGAAATGACAAAGGGACAGGACAGGTCGTGTGTGTATGAGAAGTTCACGGATAAGAGTAGAGACAAATGGGTGAGCGGATCGTTTCAGGAGCTGAGAGGTGGGCATGAAGAGAAGGGGCTTCTGGTGCATCAGGACATGCACGGGTGGCCCTCTGGAGTGCCCACAGCAGGCCCCACCCTGGCCAGGGGCTGTCCACCCCAGAGCCGGTGGGTATCACAGAGCCGTCTCTCTGCAAAAGAAATTGAATCCCAGAGATGAGATGTGGCTCACCCAGGACATTTATTCATTTAATAAACTAGTATCAAGGGCCTCCCATGGTGTCAGGATCTGGGCTGAGCAATTGGCAGGGTTGGCCAGCCAATGACAGCGACTCTGACTTCATGGCTAGGCTTGGTGGAGAAGACATCTGTAAATACAAGTTTGTTCCTTTTTATCTTTGGTGGATCAATTCCACCCCCACCCCACCACTGGATACATAAATCTGCAGATGCTCAAGTCCCTTACACAAAATGGTGCACTGTTCACTCATAACCTATGCGCATCTTCCCATACACTTCAGATCACCTCTAGGTCACTTATAATGCCTGATACTATGTTAATTCTCTCTCTATATAGTTCTTACACTGTATTATTTGCAGAATAATGACCAAAAAAATCTGTACAGTGTTCACTACAGGCACATTTTTTCCAAATATTTTCATCCATGAGTGGTTGAATCTAAAGATGCAGGATATGCAGACCCAGAGAGCCGACTCCATAGATAACAAATATGGACGTGCACAGGGAGTGTGTAATTCCAGGCTGTGATCAGCGTTGTGAAAATGTGTGGGCTGCAGTAAGAATCCTCAACAGGGAAGGGCTTGAAGAAGTGGTATTTGGGTGGCCAATGAAAGCCAAGAGCCACCCTCAGGTGAAACAAATGTGCTGGAGCCTCAGCCAGAAGAGACTCTGGAAGGCAAATGCGCACAGGACCTTGGACGGAGGAGCTCCAGGTGTCTGGGAACCGCCAGAGGACAGCATGAGTAGAAAAGGGCTTGGTAGTGAAATGCTAGAGGAACTGATGGGGCCAGATCTCACCTTACCCTGACGCCTTGGGTTTGTTCTTACTCTAAGAATCATGGGAAGTGTCAGATAGATCTGCTCACACCGGCAGAGACCAGAGCCTGAGCTCGTGGACCATTTCATGCCTCTGAGGACAAGGCCTAGGGCAGGACCCCACATGGGAAGGAGAGCCGGAGGGTGCCTCTGATCTAGCCAGTCCTGCTGGTTCATCTCATGTGGGCTCAGCATGACTCTTCCCTGGGCCTCTGAAAAGAAGTCAGCAGAGAACAGGGCCCTCAGCACACCTAGAACAGTTCTCAGACCTGAGTACAGGACAGGCCACCAAGTTACTGGAGGAGCTCGGGGGTACAGATGAATCAGTGCTATGGGCCGAGGACCGCACTTTGAGAACCACTGCCTCCTCCTGCTTAGTGTCGGCCCAGGGAGGCAGCCCCCATCTTAGGTTTTCCTTAGGACTCAGCCATGCACTGGAGTCCTAAGCCCAGCAGTGTCCCCAGAGGAAGGCAGATCTTTTCTGGGATATCACTCGGGCTGACCAGAAGCACAGCACAGAGCAGGCAGGCAGCCAGGGAAATAAAAAATGATGAATGCCATGCTGTGGGAGGCTTGCCATGACAATATCAGGTCACCCCGGCAGCTCGCTCCTCCCTTACCCACTGCTGTTCTGCCAGGTTATCCTCCGGTGCCTGGGAAAATAGACAGACAGCTGACCGGAGTACTCCTGGGAGCAGACTGCCAGCTTGAGCTGAGAAACCTTTTTGATGTTTTGATTGTTTGGGGCAAATAGTCAATCTGTTCAAGAGATAAGTATCTTTTCAAGAGGAAAATGAAGGCTTTGGTGGATGATCCCTTCCAAACACTTAAAGACCCTTGGTCAAACAATCCTGCATGGGGCCAGAGCCTGGGTGTGTGAGAAGAGAGATAGCAGATGGCTGTGTAAACAGCGGCAGCAACTTGTAAAGTGGTAGGGCCCAGCTTTCCTGCCTGAGCCGCGTTTCTCTACAAAGCCCGTACTCTGGTGGCACATTATCAGCTAGAGGGCCAACTTCAGCAATTTCATACCGTACAGCTACTAAACAGCCAGGCAAATACGGTTCCTGTAATAAGTCATTTGTACTAAAACTATAACCACAGAGCCAGCTGCGATAGTTACACCACAAGGCAAGGTTGTATGTTGATAGCTGTGCAAACAGAGTTCCCCCTGAGTGCCTGTTTGTCCAGCTTCTATATTTGTCTAGCTCACCCCTCTATTTTTGTAGTAGGTGATTCTCTGAAATGTAAATGTAATTTGAGTACACTTGAAGCAGCCCCTGGCAGCTCGGCAAATACTGTAATTAATTGATTTTTTACAGGTCACTCTTATTTGCGGATTCTGTAATTGTGAGCTCAACTACTTGCTAAAACTTCTTTGCAACCTCAGGGCAGTACTCACGCAGCTTTTCCCATCATTTGCAGGCGTGTGCAGTGTGGCAAAGTGTGAGCGCTCTGATGTGCTCGTTCTTGGTTGACACTGAACAATGAGATGTTCTCTGACTTCTTGTGTCATCTGTTCTACTGTAAACGAGTGTTCTTTTCATGGTCTCTTTTAGTGACATGTTTTCACATTTTTGTGCTTTTTTGTTGGTGATTTTACTACTTAAAATGGCTCCCAAATTTATTGTCTCGGTGCTGACCAGTGCTCCCAAGCACAAGGAGGCCGTGCTATGTCCTGTGGAGAAAATGCGTGTGTTAGATAAACTTTCCAGGCATGAGATCAGTGCTGCTGACCAAGTTCAGTGCCAGTGAGTGTGTATTCGTCAACTCCCCAACACCCACATCCTGTCTCTGGGGAGAAGCAGCTGCTCCTAGAGTTCAGGTAGCCTGGACATCGTCCTCAGATCCAGGGTTTGCACCCTAAAGAGTTTAAGCAAATCTTTGTCTTACCCCTTCCGCCCTATGATTGTGTTCAGAGCCAGTATTATAGGTGACTGAGCTAGGTAGAAATATTATAGGCAGTTAGATAGGGCTGGGCCCTCGTGAGAGTCAGGGCAGAGACGAAAACAAGGCTCTGCTGGAGGCCAGGCCTCAATATAAAGACAGAATGACCAGGCCTGAAGTAAGCAGTAACTGCTGGTTTAATGAAGTCTAGATAGACAGTAGTCACATCGGTAGGTGACCAAGACTCTCAAACTCATCCCAAAGAAAAGTTCTTTGTTCCTTCTGTGTACACCTGCTGTGTGACTTGCTTCCCCATTGGATCAATATTATCTTTGTAACTGTACTTGTAATCCTATTGGTTGTTCATAACTGCCCCACATCATACCCACATGATTGTGCTCTATAAAACTTCCCCTGAGAAGTGGCGCCCTTGGCTACCCACCTGGGGCCACTCCTGCCTCTCAAGAGCTGTCTCCTCTCCCCCCAAAATATTTCCTACTCTTAACCTCCATTGTCCAGGGCTGGGGATACAGCTCAGTGGCACAGCACCTGCTGGTAAGCACAAGGTTCTGAGTTCAATTTCTGGTATTAAAAAAAAAAAAACAAAAACTCCATTGTTTCTTGGAATTCATTCTTTGATTTTGGGGACACAAACTCAGTGTATTGAACATCTAGCAGATTGGGAGTTAAAATATTTCCCCTATATCATATTTGGAGATCCTGGTGTTATTTCCCACATCACCAGGGTAGTGCTCTAAGTTGGTCCAGAGTAAAGTTTGCCTTAAGTTTGGTTCCACAGATGTAGAGTGGCTAAAAAAATAGCAAAACAACCTAGCATGCCCTATTAAATATGAAGTTCACATAAACAACACATAAATTTATGTAACTAATATTTTACATAAAAATTCAAATGTCATTATGGTAGCCATTTTGGATTTACTATTGGCTTGTTTTGAAGTCCTTTATTGCATTCATTGTTTTGGTTTTATTGTTTCTATTCTATTGTGTTCTGTTTGATTTTTACTATGTCCGAAGGTATCTGCAGCTACATGAAGACAACAAAAGGCATTATGGTAACTACAGTTGGTTTCATAAGGTTTTGAAGTCCGGTATCATTTATACTGGTTTATTTTGATTGGTTTTATTCTGTTTTATTTTTCTTGGCTTTATCCTCTTTAAAATAAAAAAAAAAAGACTAAAAAATTCAAACGTCACTGGGCTTTTAGTTCTTTTTATTTATGATTTTTATTGTTGTTATTAACTGTATCTTTGTTTGCTAAATCCAGCAATCAGACACAGCCCCGAAACAAAGTTTCCCCTTCAAGAGGCCTATTACCAAAGTGCTCCCGGGGCAAGGCTGCCGAGGGAACGGGGAAGCCCAGTTTAGGGTAAGGTCGTGAGGGTGGTAGAGGCAGGAGGCAGCCGGTTCTGCAGAGCAATCTTCTAAAAGGGTGTCAGGCATAGGGAGTGAGGAGCAGAGGCACCCAGACCCAGGGAGAGGGCTCCAAGAGCAGTGGGCGGAGCACCCACGATACCCGCCCTAGAGCTTTCGCTCAGGGCCAGGAGAGAGACCTGGACCCTGACTAGGCCCTGTGCCCCCAGGCTCCACTCCAGCCGTCTTGTACCTGAGACAGCAGCCACTGGCACCAGGTGAACAGGGGTCCTCAAAACTCATGGCCACCTGCACCTCGGATGGTGACCTTACTGGGGAGTGGGGCTTGTGTCCCCTGAGCTTCGTATGTTGACACCCTAATTCCCCACTGTCGAGGTATTGGGAAGTAGGCCCTTGGGAGGCGATGAGGTCATGAAGCTGGAACCCTTACGATGAGGTTAGTGTGCTCACAACAGGAGACACAACAGAGCCCACACAGTTCTTTTTCCCCACCATGTGAAGATAGAAGCCTCTATTAGCCGGGACGAGGGTGTTCGCCACGAACCCAACCACAGTAGCACCCTGGTCTCAGACTTCCAGCCTGCAGGACTGTGAAAAACAGTTTAAGCTGCCCAGCACCCAGCCTGTGGCGTCTTGTTATTACAGTCTAAACTGACCAAGACTTCAGGAAGCAGGATCTTCGCAGACGTGTTCACAGGTCAGCCTGGATTACGGCAGGTCCTCCATCCAGTGGGGGTTGTCCCTATAAGAAACACACAGATGAGGAGACGAAGACCATGTGACAGGAGCAAGAACATAAGTGACACAGAACGAGCAAAGGATCATCAGGTGCTACCAAAGAGGCAATAGCGGGACTCAATCTTTTCAGTAAATTTGACTTTGTTGTTTCAGGCAGCTGGAGCTGGCCTTTCTGTGTCTCATAGCTGAGAGTAGCCCAGTGGATATTTCCTTTCTAATGTGCTATCTTTGGGGAAGGTTCGTAAGGCAAATGCCAAACTGCATACGAGAGGTTCACATGACCACAGTGTCAATTCAATTGTTACAGCCGGGGCTGCTTCCTAAGGTTTCCCATGCTCGGGCTTTGTTATTGTTTGTGTCTGGATACCACCTCCCAAAGCCTCATGCACTCATGGTGAGGGTGGGTTTTTCAGAACTGGCTGAATCTAGAGTTTGTGATTGATTCATGGTCCAGTGTTACACCTGCCCTAAGATGGACAGCCTGCATGCAATGTAAGAGACAGAAAGAGGTCTCCTCCCCTCCTCCTCACCCCCCTCTTTCTCTCTTTCTCTCTCTTTTTCTCTTGTTTGCTGTCTCCTGCCACCATGAACTGTTACCCCTCTGCCATGTGCCACCCAGCCTTGCAGCCAGTTGAGTATGGACTGAGACCTTTACAAACTGTGAGCTAAGTAAACATTTTCCTCCTTTAACTATGGTGTCAGGTATTTTTTGTCTCAGCAACAAGAGACAAGTAACTAAGACAAGTCTCTAACATGGGGGGAAAAAAGCAAAACCAAACAAAAACTTTCTGCCCACTGTGAGTGTATTGGGCTCCCAAACTCTTCTGGAATCTAGTTTTTATTGCATCAAGAGGTTGATAACCTGAGAAGCCAAGGAGGTATTTTGTTATTTAAATATTGGAAACAAGGGGCTTGCTTCTCTTTACAATTGGGCAGAGCACTGGGTCTAAGTGACCCTGAAGAACACTGGATCTTAGAGTCCCCAAGCCTGGTTGGTACCTCCTTCCTCATCCCACACATTGTCTGTGACCCCTGATGGATCTGTGCCCTGGGCAAAAACAACCCCCAAAGGGCAGAAAACTGTTCATGGGATAGGGCAGATCAGAGCAAGTTCTCCCAGCTCCCCTCTCCACCACTGCCCCCAGCCTCTCCTCATCAGACTTTTAAAGTAATACAACCTGGTTCGTATTCATTTCTTCCCTCCTGAATGCATAAGCAACATTTTCCAAGAGTCTAAAATGCATGCAGTCATTGGTGAGGACTGAATTTTAAATGGCATCTCTAAGTAACAGTCACAAAGCACTTTAGCAGGTAGGTAAGCAACCCCCCCCCACCCCAAACGCTGCCCCACACTGGGACACAGGGCAGGAGGCCCAGATCAATCGACAGTTGACAGGCGGTGTGAGCCTATGAAAGTCCCCAGTGTCCTGTCCACAGAGACCCAGAGCCTGTGCACAGAGCACATGAAGGAGACTCTTTTCCTCTTCCTTCTGCAGGCCCAAGTTGTCTGAAATATTTATGTAGTACCAAGAGCAAGAGACTTCTGGAAAAGAAACGTAAGAGATCTGAATTCCAGGTGTGGAACAAAATATGCAAAAACAGAGTGTTTGTGATGACCAGGCAAGGCTTTCTCTGAACTGTTTTTTCCATAGAACTCTCTGTGAGTGTGTAGAATGTAACCAAGAGATTTGAAAGTTTGGTTTTTTTGAAAATTTTTCTTTTAGCAAAAATAAATAAATAAAACAAAAACATTGTTCTGGGATGTTGAGGAAGGGCATGAGAGAGTTTATTTCAGCTTGGCTGCTTATTAACTGCATAACCTTGGGCAGGCTAATTATGCTGTGGAATCTGGTTCATTACCTATAAAATCAGGATAATAATCCCAGTATCTGGATTGATGCGGAGAATACAGGAGCTAATTAGGGAATATCAATTGCCCCACGGGGGCTTATCCTCGCTAAGACTCAGGGCCAGGGGTGAACTTTTTCATATCTGTAACTAGGAGTCCCTAGGGTGTCACCTTAGATTCTATTCCTTCTCTTTCATTCTAGAGCTGCACAAACAGCAGCTCCATGCAAAAAGTTGTTGGGCTGGGGGCATGGCTCAGTGGTTGAGTGCTTGCCTAGAATGTGTGAGGCTCTAGGTTCCATCACACACACACACACACACACACACACACACACACACGGTTAGAACTTTAGAAATCTTCTCACTTAATGATCTAAACAGACATTTCTCAAAAGAGGGAATACAAATGACCAATAAGTTCACACAAAGATACTTAAGATCACTAATCAGAAAAGTGCAGACCAAAATCACAATGAGATATTGTCTCACCCCAGTGGGAATGACTACTATCAAAAAGATAGTATGCAACAAATGCTGGCAAAGGTTTTGAAAAAGGAAAGCTCTTATATGCTATTGGTATGAAGGTAAATTAGTAGAGCCACTCCGAAGACAAAATGGAGGGTCCTCAACAAAAATAGAGCTAGGTCTACCAGCTCTATTACAGAGTACATATCCAAATGGAATAAATCAGTATGTTGAAGAGACATCTGCCTTCCTACATTAGTTACAGCGTGATTCACAGCTGCCATTGTGTAGGGTCCAGCTAGGTGTCCATCAGTGGGTAAATGAATAAAGAAAATGCAGTGCATATAAACAGTGGAATACTGCCATTAAAAGTGAAATGTTGTCATTAGCAGCAACATGGATGGCACCGGAGCACATGACATTAAGTGAAATAAGTCAGTCACAGAAGGGCGAATACACGCTATTTGTTCTCACCTATACGTGGAAGCTAAAGATGATCACAAAGAAGCAGAGGACAGAATAATGGGTACCAGGCCCCGGCCAGGGTAAGGCAAGGGGGTAGAGAGAGGGCGAGTAATAGGTCCAGGGGAGTGGACAGGGGGGGTAACTTGAATGGGTGTAGCACAGTAGGAGAAGGATGGTTTCTAACAATTAATCGACCTTCCAAATAGCTACGAGGGCTTTGAGAGTTCTCAGCACGAAGGAATGGCAAGAGTTCGAGGTGACGGATAAGCCACTGACCTTGATCTGGTCATGACGCGCTGTATACATGTAGTGAAATGCCACATGTACCAGATAAATAAATGACTGTGTGTAAATTTAAAAACATATTAGTAAAAATAAAATAAATTTTTACTGGGAAAGAAGAAAGAAATCCTTTCTCCCAGCTGCGAACCTGACGAGGTGTCTTTCTTCTTTGCCGCCCCTCCTACCCCACCCACCCTGGGCCGTTCCCCACCAGCAGGGAGGCAGACTGGACCCTCACCAACAGTGGGCCATGCGACTGCTGCTGCTGGGTCCTAGGAGAAGACAGCGTCAGTTCCCCTGGCCCACGCCAGCTCTCCGACTCTGTGAAGCAGTCCTGATGACTCTGTGGAGGTGCTCTGATCAATGTGGTCCCACCTGTGGCCCTAGGACCTAGGAAATGCAGGTTCCCGGGGGTGAATCTCATGCTGTCAGAGTCGATCACGCAGAGCAGAGCTCCAGTTCTGATATCATTCAATTTAATTTCGGATGCTGAACTCTTACTTTGTTTGGTGCAGAAAATGGATCTAAGTGACTGATGAGTAAGCTGACTCAAATTCAGAAAATTGTTTTTACCATTGTGGTTTAAAATTCCATTAATTACCTTCTGGGGGCCTGTGTGACTGGTGTGGACCTCAGGAGGAGAAAGAAATGGGCTTCTTGGGAGCCCGCTCAGCAAGGCCTGAGCACCTCCAACCAGGACACAAGTAAGACAGTCTTCTGGGGGCCTGCACAACTGGTGTGGACCCCAGGAAGAGAAACATGCGGGTCACCACCACCCCGCCCCCCATAAAGCAACCTGCTTGTTCGGAGGTCTGGCTACATTGATAGCAACTAAGGTACATAAAACAACTAAATGCTAGTATTGTTTTGTTGATTTTGTAGGCCTGGGGCTGGCAGCCTGAGCATCTCTTTGGAAGATGACAGTACGCAATATAGCAAAAATGGGGAATTCTCTTGTGTCTTGTCTTCGAGGCCCAATATTGTTCTCGTTACTTTGCTTTATTCTGATTAATTTTTTTGGCTTTATTTTATGCTGCTTTTATTGGTTTTATTGTGTATTTTTGTTTTTTGCTTTTTGTTTTGTTTTGGTTTGATTTTACTGTACCTGTTGGAAAGGTCAACTATTCTGAAAATAACAAGATATACTATAGTAGCTATTGTTTTCATAGTATCTTTCTTAGAAGTTCTGTACCAATTCTACTGCTTTGTTTTGATTGACTTCGTTCTGTTATGTTTTGTTGGATTTTACTATCTTTAAAATAAAAATAAAAAAATAAATAAAAATAAAATTTCATTAATTCAGAATGACCCCTGTGCTCCACCGCAGGGTCAGGATGGTTTGGGCGGGAAGAGGGTGTGTGCACACTCTGAATGGAGAGGTTTCTCCTTCTCAGTGATTGCGTGACCCAGATGTGCCACGTCCTGACAAGCCAAAGCATGGACTGTGGCCAGTGCTGCCTGACCTCTGGATGTGGGTTCAAACTGGACCCCCTCACCAGTGCTTGGGACAGAGCTGAGCCTTCCACTCTTTCTCCCGGGCACATCTCTGCTGTGTGTCCAGACCTGAGACCCTAGCTGGTCTCACCAGCCTGCCCTTACGCTTAACCTCAGCTTCCCACTCTAGGCAGGACATCTTAAGGGACTGCCTGTGGCCTCCTTGGACCTAGATGTCACCTGTTACCCTTCCATATTCTGATGTGGGATTATGCTTCTTTGACCTGACTGCCACAGTTCCCTGGCTTGCACAAGGATAGATGGGGTAAATGCAGGGGCAAGCGCCGACCTCCAAGGTCAGAAATCAATAACCTTCCTGTGCAGGGAATCGGCCCCAGAGCCAAGGGCAAACACCTCTCTCTCTCCCCACCCCCGCTCACGAGTCTACTGGTCTCCACCTTCGCCCAGCTCCGCAAGGCACTGACTCTGTCCCTGGAGCAGCTTTCCCGTAGCGTGCGTGGCCCGATCCTGGCTGACCATACAGGAGAGGCTATGCAAGCTGCTCAGCATCACCCCCATGGCACAGCTGTCCAGGTCCCCGTGCCCATCTGGTTAAGGACATTTGTCCATAACCACATTCTCAGACTAGCCAGTGGAGGCCATCTGTGGATTGACAGGGAGTCGTGGACATTTCTGCCATCCGGCTCAGGAAGGGCAATGGCATGGATTTCACTAATCTGCTCACCAGAAAGCAGTGGACTGGGCACAGACACCATTACTGTACCTCCTCCTGAAGCCCCAGGTGCCACACTTGTGAGCACAGATCGAGTCTGTTGGTAAACGGCCTCATCTCTGTCTCTGAGCCTGTCCATGAGTGGGCCCACTCTTGGTCACCTTTGAGATGACACTCCCCTCCAAGGCAAAGGATGAGGGTGCTTCCAGGTTAAAAGCTGGACCTTTGCAGATACGAATCATCCTTTCTGAAATGGCAGAATGCCACTCACTCGCCAAGGGCTTTGAGAAAGGACGGTTCCGGGGGTTGAATGGCAGGTTAATTCTGATCCACAAATTAATTTTGTCTCTTTGTATATCAAGGGTGTGCGAGACTTATTTAATTTGAAATAAATGTAATTATAGAAATGAATGAGCTATCAAAATTTTAAACATATGATCCATCAATATTGGCATGATGTGAGTGGCTGGTTATTATAAATAAAATGGGTCTTCGGCAATATGGAATTCAATTTCCCCCACAGTGTGTCTCATTTCATCTTGACATCTGGGTTAATGCTAAATTACAATCCTTAATTTCCAGATTGGAGTTTAATTCCTAAATGGGAGGTTAACATAAATAACCTCACCAGCTGTAGGGGTTCTGGGAGCTCTGGAAGAGGGGCTTCAGGGCAGAAGAGTCTGTGGTTTTCTGCAGTTATCTGGTTCTCCTAATCATGTTGCCTAAATCAAGTACTGGATGTGGGGAGAGGTAGGGACCATGGCAGGGTTCCCACTGGGAAGCCGGTGGTTCCAGGGGTTCTGTCCTCTGGGTGGGGCTGAAGCCTGGGCAGTGAGGAGGAGTCAGCACACTCACATATACAGTCAGAGTTGCCCTGGAGCCTGGGGGGTAAGACTGGGTGCCCCTCAACCTGCACCCCACGTTGGTCCCCCCAGGGTGGGGCTGGTTATCCAGGTCACAGCTCTGAGCTTCCATGCCGTCCACTGGCCCTGGCTGAAGGAAACAACACAACCCACAATCCAAGGAGAGGTTGAAATAGGCGAGCTTCTCAATGGGACCCGTGGGAAAATGCCGGGGAGAAAGAGGAGAGCGGGTGGTTTAGAGGACTCAGAGGAAGGGGACCCATTGAAACTATTCAGTGCAAGACTCAGGACAGAATGTCAGGAAACTGGCATGTGAAAGCAGACGACCAGAAACTCACCGCTGAGAAACCTGGAGGGAGGAGGAGGAAGCTGAGCCTCGGGGTGAGCGCGGGGACCCACGTGCTGAAGAGGAAAGGGCCGCACAGGGCGACAGAGCGGGGGAGAATACAAGGCTCAGGGATGAGCCGAGCCGCCGGCTGGACAGCCAACCTGCCAACTGCTTTCAGGTTGCTGAGAAGAAGGAAAACGAGATGACGCACATGGTGAAAATGAATATCCTGCCTACTCGGTGCGGAGAACGGGTCCAATGCCCCCAGGAGCAACTGAAATAGATATTCCCAGGGCAAGAGGAGCCCCTGCCGAGATGCTCCCCTGCCCGCTGCACCCCACCTCCTCCTGCTGTGTCGTCTTCCTGCTGCCCCGCCTGCAACTCCTGCTTCTCAACGCCGCACATCTTTTGACTGCTTCTCTTATTAATCCGTAAACTCCCCAAGGACAGGGATTGTATCTTGCTCAGTGCTGTATCCCCCAGTGCCTGGCACACCAGGGGTTTTCAGGAAGTTCTTTAGGATGCTTAACATAGTGCAGAAGTAGCAGTAAGTATATTACATTTTAAAAAGTTTGCCCAGCTAGAGTGGTGTATTCCAGTCAAAAAAACCATCCATGTCTTAGTCACTTTCTCATTAGTGAGATAAAACACCCAACATCCACAATTGAAAGGAGGAGAGGTTTACTCAGGTTCAGGGTTTAGGCCTCAGTTGACTGGGTCCAGGGCAGAGGGGCACGGCACAGGGGCAGAGCGGAGGAAAAGCTGCTCAGCTCACCGCGGTCAGGAAGCAGAGCACAAAGGGAGGGGCCAGCGAGGGAGATTCACCCCTTCAGGCTGCACCTTCGGGGACCAGCTCCTCCACCTCTTCTGGACACCTCCTAATACCAAGTCGGCTCTATTGCTCCATGATTCAGTCACCTTCCAAAGGCCCCACCTGGGAGGACATTCCTGATCCAAAGCACAACAACCCAAAAGCAAAAACCAAGCAAGGAAGGTACTTATCTGCACCAGCTGTAAATCTTCTGGGGTTCCACTATGAAGCAAAACATCCTTAAACATGTAGGCAGACAAATAAACAAGTTGTGCCTCAAGGAACCAGAATCAGGCTGGCCCCCAAGTGCTCTTCTGCTACTTCAAGTGCCAGGAGGCGATGTGGGGAAGCAACTAGGAGGAGGTTTGCACACAGCCCGAGGTGCCACTTGTAGACGTATCCTGTGCCAGAAGCAAAGGCAACTCGAACGGCCAACTATGTTCTGTGCTTGCAGAAGGTCTGGTACCCTGGGAGATTAGCTAGGATTCTCCAGGACACACTTTCGAGGCCACTGCCAAAGTAGCAAAACAAGACGTTCAAGAGAGTTGTCAGTCCCACACCAGATGTCCCCAGGAGACCTGCCAACGCCGGGGCACCACTGTGGCTTGGCGAACTTGGCAGGGCTGGTGTCTCCTTCTACAGTGGCCTCTGGGTGACATGGGAAGCAAGCAATTTAGTCAGGAGGATGAGGACAGACACGTTGAGAGTAGCTCTGTAATCACTGTACAGTAATCCACTGGAAACCAGGCTCTTGGGGGCAGGGTTTAATAACAACCTCTGATGTTCAGTTGCGACACAGTAACGACACTAATTATGGTCATAATAGTCATCGTAACAAAGGGGAAAAGAAGGAGAGGGTGAGAACCCACGCTGAATGGGCCGTCAGAGTGCTAAGACTTTTTGATTTCACTCTGACCACATTTTCAGGTCGACGATATCATCATTTATTCTTGCTGTACTTTTAGAGAAATGGAGACTTAGAGGAATTACATCACAGGATTAACACACACGGCAGGGAAAGAGGAGACTAGGGTTCGAGCATGAATAGGCTGCAAAATACATGCATATGAGATGTTCATGAAGATAGACTAGTTGGCCAGACCATAAAATGATCTCATTAAATTTCAAAAGATTTGTTTCCTGGCAGTTGAATTTCGTTAGACATTTTAACAAAAAGTTACATTTGGATATTAATGTACTTGTAAATAAGCAGTTCTTTCAAAGAAAGAATCACAAGGAAAACTTTTTTAAAATTGGGGCCAAGTTATAATGAAACTAATATATCAAAATTTATGGCAAGCAGCTAAACCAGTACTTACAGGTAAATTTCTGTTAGAAACAGAAGAGGCCAGGCGTGGTGACACTCGCCTGTAATCCCAGTATGCAGGAGGCTGAGGCAGGAGGATCACTGTGGGTTTTAGCCCAACCTATGTAGTGGGTTCAAGGTCAACCTGAATTACATACTGAGACTCTGTGTCAAAACAAAACAAAACAAAACAAAATAAAACAAAAAAACAGGAAAACCAACCAACCAAACAAAAACAGAGAAGGTCTTAAATCAACAATTAAGTATTCACCTTCAGGAATTAGATAGAAGTTTTTGACAGGATTTAACAAATTGATAAACCATTAGCAAGAATTATAAAGAAAAAAAGAGTGCAAATGAGAAATACCAGTATTGGAAGTAAAAAAGAAAATAGAATAATATATCCTATAAGTACTTAAAAAATGAAAAGAGACGTAGGACAAACACCTTTATGCTGATAAACTGACAACTTTGGTAAAATGGATAAAGTCCTTAACAAACATGCCTTACCCAAACTGACTCATTAAGAAACAGAAAATCTGAATATCCCTAAGTCCATCAAAGAAATTATAATTTACAAGTCTCTCCACAAAAAACTCCAGGTAGAGATGGTTTTGCTGGTGAATAGTGAACAGCTAAGGAAGAAATATTACTAATTTGAAACAAATTCTTTCAGAAAATAGCGGAAAAGGAAATACTAATCTGTTTTATGAAACCAGAATACTATAATACAGAATCTGGCACTTTAACAGGAAAAGAAAATTACAGAACAATGTTTCTTACGCATTTAGATGCAAAATCCCCTGTGCTTGTTTCCAGTTATGACAGAAAAGTTAAAACTCAACAGTCTGATGCTCTGTTGAGATAAAATGTGCTCACCAGCCCACCACACAGACCGTTAGATTCAGTTAGCCTTGACTGACCATGTCAGCTGCAATTTAGAGATAGTCGGACCCGACTCAGTCTGACCGCATCCATCCAGACGGCCTATACTGTCTGACATACAGGCATATTGTTTCCAAGGACTGTCCAGCCGAGATAAACGTCAAGGATATGCTTAGCTTCAACCACCCCTGCAGCCCCAGTTCCCTCCCTATTTTGTCCCACCTTAAACAACCCCTCTGACCACCCGGCCCAGAACAAACCTGCCTGACACCATGCAGCTTGATTCGTGTAACCAATTACATGATAACCTGCTATCAGGTTTTGTACTTCCTGCTAACAAAATGTATGTAAGTTTCCGTTTCACTCTCAGTCGGGGCTGGTGATTTGGATCTGGTCCCACCAACCCGCTAGAGTAACGAACAGTTGCCTTTCAACTCCTCAGTGCAAAGGGTCTTCCATTTGGTTTGAGATCAGATTTCTGCAACACTATTAGTCTTGTAATGAATCACCACAAACTTTGCCCTTTAATTTAAAGCAGTACAGGTTTATTCTCTTAGAATTCTATAGACCAGAATTTGGAAGTCAAATTCGTTGGCCCAAACTCCCAACGGAGGCTGTGGGGAAGAATCTGGTTCTTCTCTTTGTGCAGCACACAGGGCTGCCATCTTTGCTCCTCCTCCTCCTCAGGGCAGAGGGCTGCCATCTTTGCTCCTCCTCCACCTCAGGGCAGAGGGCTGCCATCTTTGCTCCTCCTCCACCTCAGGGCAGAGGGCTGCCATCTTTGCTCCTCCTCCACCTCAGGGCAGAGGGCTGCCATCTTTGCTCCTCCTCCTCCTCAGGGCAGAGGGCTGCCATCTCTGCTCTTCCTCCATTTTCAAAGCTCCTCAGCCAGATAGGGTCCTCAGTTCTTACACTGCCATCTTCTTAGTCAGATCTCAGTCTGCCTTCCTCTTGTAGGGGTGCCACATGGATAATCTAGGACCCTCTTTTATTGGCAAGAGACCAAACACATCTTCAAAATCTCTTCTGTTGTGGAAGACAAATTCTCAGGTGCTAAGGGCAAGGACTGTAGGCATTCAGTGTACTACAGTTCTTTACAAGATGTTAGCAAATCCAATCTAGTAGTATGTAAAAGGGTAATAATCATGACTAAGTGCAATTTACCCCAGGAATACAACACTACTTTTTTTCCTTTGTATGGGGAATTGAACTCAGGACCTTGTGCTTGCCAGGTAGCCTCTGTGCTGCTGAGTTATACCCCAGGGTGTTTATTTGTTTGTTTGTTTGTTTGTTTTGTCTTTTTGAGGCAGGGTTTCACTATGTCATCCGGGCTGGCCTTGAACTTGGAGCAATCCTTCTGCTTTGCAAAACTGCTTTACCGTTTGAAAAATCAAAAACAACATACCAGAATGGAAATGAGGGAACTTTCTGGGCTGATGAAAATACTCTACGTCCTGACTGAGTTGTTGGTTTTACAGGTGTATGTGTGTGTGTGTGTGTGTGTGAGAAAATTTATCAACTTTACATTTAAGATCTGTATATTTTACTATGTGAGTTTAACCAAAAATGAAACAATGCAAAATAACACAACCAAAACCAGCCATAAAAAATAATAAACCTTGACAATGGATCAAAAAATTGAGCGCGAGTAATTAGGTGAATGATGGTGCCATTGACACCAATGCAAAAAACCCAAGTTTGAGGGTAACCAAGAATTCCTTTGTGCATATATTCTATTTGAGAAAAGGCAGCCAAGTAAAGTGCTACCCAGGCAACTGCGTGTGGGGAAATGAGAGGGACTGATGAACTTGATTGAGTGTGAGGACAAGGTGGGGACAAGTTTGTGGCCCGGATGACTGTGAGGCCGATGGGGCCTTTTACTTAGACAGCAACTCAGAAGAATGGTGCTGTCATTCTTCCTGGGCTATCTGCACCTCTCCTACCCAGGGAAATTATGAACAGAGAAACTTGAACTGCTCCTCTCTTATCTATGTGATGGCTACTTTTGGCAGAGATGCAGCTCTGGAGAGCCAGCTGGCCTGTGCCATCAGGAGCTACACAGCCTGAGTCTGTACCTTGATCCTTCATCCCACACCCACCTGCAATGTGGTCACCATGGAGACCACACTGCCTCTTCCCACCTGCACCTGCAGAGCCTACCCTAGTGCCGCCCCGGCCTTTCCTTACATTGATTCCTCACTGAACTTAAAATGTGGGGTGCAAACATGCTGATCTGATAGGAAACATTTGGATACCACTGCTTGACACAGCAACTCTTCCTTTCCCAACATATTATTTGGAAATAGTTTCAAACTTACAGTATATTTGCAAGAATAATACCAAGAATATCCGTATACTCTGACCCAGACTTACCTTTCACCTTAGATTTCTCATGCATGTTCTCTCTCTCTCTCTCTCTCTCTCTCTCTCTCTCTCATATAATTTTACTATGACCAGTAATTAATTGGTGCATACCAAACCATTGCTTTCAGTCAAAATACAGTGTTAGGTTCCTTTGAGCCTCTGGTGATAATATTTTTGGCATGTGATCAATCAATAGCTTTGTTTCTGTTTAAAGATAACTTGCTTAATCTATGTTATTGATTCATTTTGATGAAACTTACGATCAGCAGCACTACGACTCATGCTGCAACAGGACTGTCTAATGCTCACACTTGTATTTTCTCCCCAAGGCACACTGCAGCCTTCTTATACATCGAAAACACCGGACAGCACTTTAGCACTGCCCTTGGGAGCTGTTTTAAAGAGCTAAATTGCCAGAAGCAGGCATTAAAGTGTGAGGTTAGACTATGAAAAGG
This sequence comes from Dasyprocta punctata, assembly GCA_004363535.1. Classification (NCBI taxonomy): domain Eukaryota; kingdom Metazoa; phylum Chordata; class Mammalia; order Rodentia; family Dasyproctidae; genus Dasyprocta; species Dasyprocta punctata. Next base: position 60,039 of record RJWM01003721.1, on the reverse strand, counting down.
ACACTTGTCTAGAGTTATGAGACCTGAAACAAGGAGGCTTTGTTTTGCTTTCGCTGGCCACATGCATATTGTGCCACACAGTTTTTCACCACTGCTGAGCATGTTGACGAACGTCCCAAAAGAACTATGAGTATTAGTTTGAGGAACACAAAAAAATCTCTGTGAGTAGGAAAACTTATGAGTGTGTAATTCATGAAGATCATCGTGTGTATATACATATGCACACACATGTATCATACACATGTATGCTGATTTCCTATGACTGCCATCACAAATTATCACAAACTTAGTGGCTTAACCCAAGACAAATTTATTCTGTCACTGTTCTGGAGGCCAATCACTAAAATCAGTATTATTAGGTTGAAGTGAAGGTGTCAGCAGGTCTGGTTCCTTTTGAAGACTCCAAAAAAGAGTCATTTCCTGGGCTTCTCTAGCATCTGGAGGTCACCTGTTTTCCTTGGTTTGTGGCCCTGCTATATGTAGGATCTCAGATGTCACTTAAAAGTCCCCCAGCTCGAAGCTATCAGGAGGTGATGGGACCTTCAGGAGGTGGGCCTGGGTGGGAGGCATTAGGTCATTAGGGTGTGGTCTTGAAGGCCGTTTGCAGGACTCTAATCTCTTCCTTTTCCTCTCTTTTACTTTCGCGCCTTGAGTGAGCAGCTTCCCCTGCCTTCTACTCCTGCCACAATGTGTTTTCTCTCCACTGTGACTTTTGGGCCAACTGAGTCAACACCAGCATCACACCCCTGGGTTCAGCCACCTCTAAAAAACCCAGCTATGACCACATGAGAGCTCTGGGGGGTCCGTCTAGATACAAGCCGTAAGACACACCAAGAGTGGCGCCAATTGTCCTCTTCGTAAGCTTCTTTGCCCTTACAAAGAATAAGCAATCCATGGGAAACATGCAAATTTCCTGCTCCTTGACAAAGTTACTTCCCCTGAATTTAGCATCCCTCATGCTTCTTGCTGGAACCAACCTCGACTGTGGCAGTTACAAAATGATTTTCCAGCTCATGCAACCCTCTGTGTCTACCAGCCGGCACTCAGTGCTCTGCCGTAAGCAACAGCCCTCCCACTGTTCACCCCATCTATTTTTAAAATACATTTAACTATCAGTGTAACAAGTAGAAAGCACCAGACTTCTCACCTTGGGTAGTATCAACATATTGAACCAGATGGCCCTTTGCTTTGGGGGCTGTCTGTTGCGCCGCAGGATGGCCAGCAGCTTCCTTCCCCTTTCCCAAGGTGGCTAGTTGCCTGTACCCCTCCCAGTTCACAACAAAAAATGTTATGGATGTTGTCAAGCGTCATAGCAGGGATGGGGCAGGTGAGGTTGCCCCTCGCTGAAAACCACTGGTATAGAGGCAAAGACTTTTGTTTCTTTTTCTAATGATACTATTTTTAATGATTTTAGTGCTCACTTGGTCCCCAATTTGGCAGTCAGAGCCCCTTCAGGGTGGCTCCTGGGTCCCCATAGACACCCTTACTTTTTTCAGTACCCTTCCTCACCTTCTGCTGTAACAAGAGGCTTCAGGCTCCGCCTGTGGCTCAGCTGTTTCTCCAAGGAGGCTGGCAGAGTTTTCTTGCCCAGCTTAATTAGCAAAGCTTTTTGGGAATGTGAAAAAGAGGATTTTAGACCGCACCCAGGAGTGCTTGGGTACCTGTGACCTACCCATTCTTCCAGCCCCCCCTCACTTCCTGTTCCTGCTTCTTGGACTTAGTTTCTGCCCCTAGTTTTCTGTTTGTTTGTTTGGTTGGTTGGTTGGGTTTTTTGTTTGTTTGTTTTGTTTTGTTGCTGTTTGGTGCCAGGGATTGAACTCACGACCTCGTGCTTGCTGGGCAGGCGCTTGCACCGCTGTGGTATATCACCAGCCCCGTGCCTCCTGCTTTGTCAGTGGACATCGGCAAGAAGTGGGGAGTGGGCTGATGTTGCCTATTCATATCATGCTTGGGCATATGTTTGGAAGCTGCGTGTTTAGTATTTCTGTTTTAGGACATACCCAAACAACCCCATGAAAACTAGTGTGCTCATATGCCTTGTCTTCATGATGGGAAGTGGCTTCGTAAGGACGTAGGTAAAGGCATTTGCCCATTTAGCATCTCTTGGCACCGTGTGCCTCCTCTCTGGGGCAGCCTGAGCCCACCTAGCTTGCATCGCCTCCAAACACAGCCAGCCTCTGCTCTGTTCCTTCCAATCCGGTTGCAGCCATTCGTCTCCTAGTGGGGACATTTTGGCAGGAATTCGTGATGTTTAGTGTTTCATGGGCAAGGACTCACCCTCTGGTTATGTTGGCTCCTGCCCAGAGGGTTTGGTCCGTCTCAGCTGAGCCCTGGGTTCCTCAGGGACTGGCACCAAGTCTGGTAAGGCTGGCACTAAGTCTGTGGGGTTAGCACCAAATCTGTGGGACTGGCACCAAGTCTGGCAGGGCTCTGCCCAGCTTTGTGGTGTCTTTGTCAGTGCCAGGAGATGATGGTCCCTTTCCCTTCCTTGGGATTGTGATACTGTGGGAGAACCAGCCCTTTGGAAGCTGCTCTTCTGTGTTCTGCAGATGGAGATGGCCAGGAGTCAGGAAGCAACTGTCCCAGCAGTGGCCTCTAGCTTGTCTGTCTTCCAGTCCCCAGGCTGAGTTCACTGTCTCTCAGCGAAGTGAATATCTGACTGAACTCTAGAGCAGTGGTGGGGAACCTATGGCCCGTGTGCCGCACTGGGCTGTTTGTATCACTGAAAGTTCTGAAAGGTTCGCAATCACAGCTCTAGCCTATAAGTCTCTTGAACACAGGGATTCCTATTTTTTATTCCTTTACATTTTTAACAAGTTGAAATAATAATGCAATGAAGACCTGTAAACCTTTCCAATGTTCCCTGTTTGCCTCAAGAACATAGGCACACAGAGCAGCAGATTTTTTTTTCAACTGACCCTTGGAAAATAAGCTGCAGACAGCACATTTCTCACTTGAATATTTCAGCACGTGTCTCCTAAAATATAAGGACTTGCTCCCACGAAACCATCATCACACTGAAAAATTAACAGAATTCTCTACTGTGCTCCAACAGCCAGTGCGTACCCAGCCTTCACTGACCAGCCCGGGACTGTCCTTAGAGCAGGTCCTCTCTCCAGACCCGGGACTCAGGCATGAGTGCATTCGGTTCTCTTTGAATCTAGATCCCACACTCCCTGCCTTTCCTCTTACAATAATGCGGGCTCCCTGCAGAGCCAGGCCAGGTGTTCCGCGGAGAGTCTGAGTCCTTGTCACCCCCAGGGCCTCCGTGACTGCTGGGGGCCCCAGAGGGCAGGGCCCAGGCTGACAAGTTGGGCGAGCCACTCCCCTGCTCGGCTTGGTGCCACTGCGTCTCCTTCCCACCCACCGCGCCTTCGGGCCCACGGTGCGGCTAGTTGGTGGTCTCTGTGCTCATTCCTTGGAGGTTTAATCTGTTTTATTGAATTTTCAGATTCTCAAATCAATAGCCATAATAATGCCCAGCAGAAATAAAATCCCGCTCCAGGTATTTTGCCAAGCGGAGCTGATATTTACGCAGAGCAGGTTTCCCTTGATGGCTTCAAATAGCTTAATAAGTCTCCACACTAGGCAGTCTATCATGCGGAGCCCGCCGGACCAGGGCCAGGAAACTGCAGCTGCTGCCTGCCAGGGCCTCGTCCCAGCAGGGCCCACGAGGGCTGGGGCCCGGCCTGCGCCCAGTGACCTCATCCAGCCGCGTCACAGTGTCGTTATTTGTGAAGTGCAAGACGCACCCGTTGAAAGGTGCTCCCTGCATTAGACAGGATGGTGACGACACCTGTCAGGCCCGTGTCCCACCTGGGCAGTGTTGGCCGTGGCGAGTGGCCCAGGGAGAGACGCTGAACTGAGGTGTGAGAGCTGCCATCTGTCAGATATTTTCTCGCTCCCTCTTTGTCTCTTTTGAACTAAGAGAAGTGCTGTTGGCAGGGGTCTGTGACACACAGAAGGCCCTGCTGGGGCTACTCGGGGGTTGTGAGCAGACTGGGAAAGGCTGGAGAGCTGCAGTGACCGAGCCCCACCAGCAGAGGAGGCCGTGAGAGCTGCGGTGGAGTCCCAGGCTCCACGAAGGGAAGGAGGCCACTTCTCCCTGAACAGCCTTTCATTTCTCTCAAAGACCTCTTTATGCCTGGCTGGCTGGGAGAGCTGAGTTCCCCTTTGAACACACCTGCACGACATGGCCTGAAGGGCCTTCGTGCGTCGGATATGAGGCAACGCCTTGTGCCCAGCGTGGAGCTGGGCCAGGACGAGAGACAGGGAGTGCTAATCCTTCGCCACCTCCCAGCCTCACCATTGGCCTGAAAATGGGCTCAGCGCTCAGAGGACCGGAAGGCAACCACCAGGCCACCTGGATGGGGAGCCACCTTGTGGGGCTCCCGTTGTCTGGTTGTGACCCCTCCCGAGCGCTGACTGTCCTTCCTGCTGCCTTCACCCTCATGTTCAGCAGCCGTGATGAACCCCCACACTTGCTGTGGGTGCTGTGAGGACAGAGCCAGACTTTGAGTACCTCCCAGGATGTCTCTCAGGTGGCCTGGGATGAGACAAGCGAGAGCTTTGTGGAGCCCAGCAGGACCTGAGAGCCATATGTGCTCTCACTGGAAAGACCGATGAGGTAGTCGGCATCTTGGAGGAAGCAGTAAGTGCCATGGCAGGGAAAGCATGGGGTGAACTGACAGTCCAGGGTTCTGAGAATGGCATTGGTGTTGATAATGAGAAGGCCAAGAAATTCCCCCTGGTTTTGTTATACCCCGGTGGAGTAGATTCTGAGATGATGCCAAAGCCCTCTCAGGACCCAAGGCACATGGTGGAGAAGGTCTCCTGGGGGTACAGACAGTGTGGGGTGAAGCACTGGGCTGGACAGGGCTCCCCGGCAGAGCACTTTCCTTGTATGCATGAGACCCTGGGTTCCAGACCCAGCATGAACAACAAAACAAACCAACCAAACCAAAAAGAAAAGCCCAGTAATGAAACAAACTGAAGGTTGAGCTGCTTTTTATTGTCAACTTGTGCCAGCAGTTCTAAACAAAATCAACAGTAAAATTTTCCTCTGTTAAAAACAAACCTCTGGTTGATTTACAGTCTAAACAGTAGTGGTGGTTTGGTTTTCATAAAATCACAAATAGGTTCCGATGAGCATGCTTGCACGTTTTTATTAATTATCCTTTAACAAACAGAGGGCTCTCTGTGGATGACAACTTGTAGACTCCCAGTAAAACAGCTGGCCACACATGCACACATGCACACACACTCACACACACACACACACACACACACACACACACACACACAGAGGCTCAGTTATATCACTGATAGAGCAGTGTCATAGGACTTGGAACCTTTCAGACTCCTTCCAGGAGCAACAACCTCACGCCTGCCAGGCAGGCACTTAGGCCACTGAGCTAAGAGCCCTATTTTTTGAGACAGGATCTCACTATGCAGTTCGACCTGGCCTTGAACTCACTTTGTAGTCCAGCTGGTCTCTAAATCACAATGATCCTCCTGCCTCAGCCTCCTGAGTGCTGGGATTAAAGGTATATGCCACCATGCCGGGCAGCAATTTACATTTCTAACTGGGGTGGCTGCAAAGTGCTCCACCGCAGGCTGCTCAGACAGACTTGGAAGTTAATTAGTGATCGAAGCTGAAAATGGTGAATCAGCGCCACCTGCTAGGTGTGACGTCATTGCTTGGTAAGTGCAGGTTTTAGTTTATACAAGGACTATTTGGCAGGATTTGAACACCTTTAAAAGCTAAATGTATATTTTTGGTGGTGTTTGGCTATTTAAAAACCCATTAATAATAAAATAAAACAGTACATCATTGTACGGCTCAGTAAGTGTCTACATTCTGCAATTCGCAGATGTTTGGGTTTCATTAAAATTCACATATGAGAAAATTACTTACATAAAATAGTATTACCTCAGCCTGTAAGGAAGGGATCAAAGTTCAAACTGTTGGGTGAATGTTAAAACTATTGAATAAATAGTTGAGTTTTTTTCATTTTAGGTACTAGAAAACTTGTTTTCTTACATTTTTTTTTTACTTTCTTTACCTGAGTGATTATATATATATAATCTATATACAAAAACTATATAATATAAATGCAAAATGCATAAGTATCAATATATTATATAATAATTATGAAATAAATACACAATTTTATATTATCAGAACTGAACACCGCGTATGTTTATATTCTTCACCATGGTGTTTCTTTCCTAGTCATTCCTATTTTTCCATTGCATGTTTAATACTGAAAATGGTTTGGGGGTGTTATGAACGTCCTCCTCAGTGTCAGCCAGCCCCCGTCCACTGCAGCAAGGTCTCAAAACGCCAGCTCTCTGCGCACCAGCCCGCAAGTCAGGCTGTGCTCACCGCAGGACTCGGCACACCAGGGGAGCTTCCTGTGCCTCAGCCTCTCTGTCTGGGAGCAGGATGACCACTCTCGCAAGGCTGCCTGGAGCCCCAGGCGATGTCTCCACACCCAGGCTGCCCCCAGTGGTGGGAGGAAGAGGACCGGGAGCTGTGGGCGGAAGGCTGTGAGCAAGGGCTCAGGCTTTGCTTTCCTCACTCCACTCAGGTGGCCTCAGGCAAATATTTCTCCACGCTGAGCCTTGGTTTTCTCAGCTCTTCGGGGAGATCCTAATGGCTCCTTTTGAAGTTTGTGACAAGGATTAAATGGCCTGGCCCAGACTCACGCCCCAGCAGAAGCACAGCCTCACATTCTGGGGGCCCAAAGCAGCCCCATAGGGAGCAGCAGAGGCCTCTGGGAGCAGACTGGGGAGCAGGGTGGAGGTAAATCCGACTTCCGGAGAAGAGAACAGGGTGTCCAGCTCACCCACAGGCCTTCCCAGACCGACCTCTGCTCTTCCCGGTGAGCTCTGGGCCTTGTCAGTGCCCAGAGACAATTCCAGACCTGGCTATCCACGTGTCTCTGCAGAGTTTTCACATAATCCACATTCCTGAGCACCACCTCTAGAGAATCTGAGTCTGTATGCAGGAATTTAAGAGCCAGGAGTCAGTGTTGTTTTCCACTGAGGTAAAATTCACATAACATAAAATTAACTGTGTTAAAGTGTGCGGTTAGTACACTCACAATGTTTTGCAACCATCACTTCTATCTGGTTCCAAAATACTTCCATTAACTAAAAAGAAAACCGTGCCCACTAAGTAGTCACTCACCTCCCTCTCCCTACTTCCTGGCGACCCCTGATCTAGTTTCTCTCTCTGTGGGTTTTCCTGTTCTGAATAATTCGTATAAATGGAATCATACAGTATGTGACTTTGTGTGTCTGACTTCTATCCCTGAGGATGATTTCAAGATTAATCTGTATTCTAGTGTTTATCAGTATTTCATTCTCTTTTTGGCTAAATAATATTTTATCACATGGAGACACCAATTTTCTTTATACTTTCCTCAGTGAATAGACATTTTGGCTGTTTCTACTTCTTAGCTGTTGTGAATATTGCTGCTTAAAAATTCATGCATAAGTTTTTTTGTTTCAGTTGTTCAGCGTGTGTGCATAGGAATGGAATGGTTGAGTTTTTTTTTTATTTAAGCAGAAAAAAAAGACATGTAACAAAGACAAAAAACAAAACAGACAAACGACTAGAGTAAATGCACAACAGTAACATTACAGGTTTACAAAACAGGATGATAGAAACTTGACAATGGTTGCAATATTGCGTATCATTATCTTTAAAATGGTTGTTTATATTAACAGATACAGACACGTAAAATTGATCTAATCATATGAGTATTAATTGTTCTTTCTCAATAACGAATACATTCAGCAGTATGTTTGTTTTAGTTATCTTACACATACATATATACAGATTTATATCTTTTCCTTTTCCCTTCCCTCTTTCCCCCTTTTCCCTTCCCAGTTACTTTTGCTCTTCAAGCTGTTTTTTACCCTTACATAGTATTTATTATAGATTTTGGATCACATATACTTTTTCAGTTTCTTACACTAGGGAGACAATACGGTATTTACACATGTGGGTTTGATTTATTTCACTTATGAGTATGGTCTCAAGTTGTGACCATTTACTTATAAAAGTCTCAATGCAATCTTTCTTAATAGCTGAGTACTACTCCATTGTATAAAAATACCACATCTTTTTTATCCATTCTTTGATTGATGGGCACTTGGGTTCTTTCCAAGATCTGGCTATTACAAATTGGGTTGCTATAAACATGGGTGCACAGATATCACTGTGGTATGATGTTTTCAATTCTGGGAAAATGCCCAGAAGTGGGATAGCTGGGTTGAATGGGATCTCTAATCCTAGCTTCTTGAGGAATCTCCACACTGACTTCCACAGTGGCTGCACCAGTCTACACTCCCACCAACAGTGGAGAAGAGTTCCTTTTTCCCCACAGCCCCTCCAGCATTTGTTGTTGCTTGATTTTTTAAACTTGGCCATTCTTTCTGCAGTGAGATGGAATCTCAGTGTTGTTTTAATTTGCATTTCCTGAATGACTATGGATGTTGAACATTTTTTCATATATTTATTTGCCATTTGTATTTCTTTCTCTGAGAACTGTGTATTCATCTCAGATGCCCATTTTTGGATTGGGTCCTTGAATTTTAGGGGCCTGATTTCTTTTAATTCTTTATATGTTTTAGATAGAAGTCCTTTGTCTGATGGACAATTGGCTAAGATATTTTCCCAATTTGTGGGTTTTCTTTTTACTCTGTTGGAGATTTCCGAATTGTTGAGTCTTATGGTAACTCTGCTCTACTTTTTGAGGAACCGCCAGGTTTCAAGAGTAGCTGCTTCATTTTAGAGTCTCATGTGCAGAATATGAAGTTTCTAATTCATCATAGCCTCACGAATGCTTGTTATAGCCCATATTTTTTATTTGAACCATTTTAGTGAGTGGGAGAGGGTACCTCATTGTGATTTTGATTTATGTTTCTCTAATGACTAAGACATTGCATTTATTTTTATATGTTTCTGGTCATTTGTGTATCTTCCTTGGAAAAACATTCCATTTAAAAGTTAAAATTAGGTTGTTTGTATTTTGTTGTCATTGTTCTTATTGAGTTGTACTAATAGATGGCCGTAGCTTTTTAGTGTCTTAAAATTGGAATGTATGAGTCAATTTTATTTTCCTGTTTTAATTATTTTGGCTATTGATTTGTAATTCCATAGAACTATACATTTATCTTTTTCATTTTTCTACTCTTTCGTTTCTTATTTTAATAATTTGACTCTTTCCTCTTTTTTCTGGGTATGTTGTCGCTTTAGAAATTTTAATTTTGGTGATCTTTCCAAAGATCAAATTTGGTTTCCTTATTCCTGTCCATTATTTTATTATTCTCTATGTTATTTATCTTTGACTACAAATTATTTTATTTATTTCCACTTAGTAACACTGTTTTTCTTTTTAGAACTGCTTGAAGTATCAAATTAGGTTATTGATTTGGGATCTTTTTTCTTTTTGAATGTAAGTATTTATGGTTATAAACTTTCTTTTTATCCCTTTCACTGCATTAAATAGGTTTTGGTATTTTACTTGTTAATCTCAAAATGTCTTATGATTTTACTTGTAATTTCTTATTTGACTCATTGTTTATTAAGAGTGTTGTTTGCCTCTTTTTGTGAATTTTCCATTTTTTTTTCATTTACTGATTTTTAGTTTCATTCCATATTATGGCATCTATCTTTCTAAATTTTATTGAGACTTGTTTTGTGGCCTCATATATAGCCTATTTGGAGAATGTTCCCTGTGCATTTGAGGAGAATGAATGTATGTTCTGCTGCAATTGATTGAATTATTCTGTATATGCTTGTTGGATCTACTTGTAGTGTCGTTTATGTGTGTTTTTCTTTATTAGTCCTTTATCTAGTTGTTCTGCCCATTATTGAAACTGGGGCATTGAAATTTCCAACTATTATAGGCCTATTCTTTGTTCTCTTTTATCAGTTTTTGTTTTATTTATCTGGGGACTCTGTTGTTGGTCTACATATATTTTTAATTGTTTTATATTCTTGATGATTGACTATTTTATCAATATATAATATATTTCTTTGCTTTAAGCCTATTCTGCCTGATATTTGTAGAGCGACCTAGCTCTCTTTTGATTACTATTTACATGAAATATCTTTTTTCATTCTTTGTTTTATTTTTAATTCAACTGTATCCTTAGGTATAAAGCAAACCTCTTGTAGACAGCATATAGTTGGATTATTTTTTAAACTTGTTTTACAAATCTTTGCCTTTTAGATTACAGAGGTTAATACATTTTCATTTAAAGTTACCACTATTAAGGAAGGCCTCATTTCTACCATCTTACTCTTTGTTTTCTGTTATGTCATAACTTATTGTTGTTTAATTTCTGATTTTTTGTGATTATCAGTGTACCATTTGATTCACTTCATGTATTTTTTTCTTAGTAATTGTATTCAGAATTATACCCAGAATCTTTAATTTTATAACTGTCCAGTTTGCATTAATACAAACTTGATTTCAGTGATACACCAAATCACTAATCCTTAGCAACTTGGTCTCCCTTTATATCTGCCTTATGTCCACCTATGTTGCTTCTGTCAAAAATTACATTTTTTATGTGTTGTATGCCCATTGATACAGATTTATGATTGATTTATGCATTTATCCTTTAAATCACACACAAAATAAAGTGTTACAAAGAAAAATTACCATACTATATTATTTTTATGTTTACCTATTATCTACTCATGTGATTCTGATTTCTGTCTACATTCCTTTCATTTTAGTCAGGAGAATACCAGTTAGCATTTCTTGCAGAAAAGATCTGCTAGATTTCTAAGAGAAACAGAGAAGAGACTCACATAAATGCAATTAGAAATGAAAAAGGCAAAATCACAATAGACACTGTGGAAATATGGACTATATTAGTAGTTACCTTGAAAAATTATATTCCAGAAAATTAGAAAATTTTGAAGAAATGAATTCCTAGACAATACAAATTACCAAAACTAACCCAAGAAGACATGAAATGCTTAACAACTAAATGACAAGCAATGAAATTGACACAGTAATAATCTATCAACTAAAAAAGTCCAGCACCTGATGGGTTCATTGCTGAATTCTACAAAACTTTTAAGGATGTTATATCACCAACACTCTTCAAGCTCTTCAAAGAAATTGAAAGGGATAGAGTGTTCCTAAACTCACTTATGGAAACTAGTAACACCCTGTTCTCAAAACCAGATAAAGACCCTACCAAAAACAAAACTATAGGCCAATCTCCTTAATGAACATAAATGCAAAAACCCTCAGTAAGATATTAGCAAATAGAATGTAGCACATCATCAAAAAGATCATGCATTGTGAACAAGTAGGTTTCATTCCAGAGATGCGTGGATGGTTCAACATAGATAAATCGATAAATGTAATACATCACATAAGCAGAAACTAGGTTTAAAAAACCAAATGATCCTATTAATAGTTGTAAAAAAAAAGCTTCCAACAAAATCCAACACCCCTTCATGACAAGAACACTGAAGAAAACAGGTATAGAAGGACTTGATCTGAATATGAATATGATAAAGACTATTTATGACAAACCAATAGCCAACATTATTAAGCAGGGAAAAACTGAAAGCATTCCACCTAAATTCTGAAACAAGACAAAGATGTCCACCTCTTCTATTCAACATAGTACTTGAAAGATTAGACAGAGCAAATAGGCAAGAGAAAGAAATAAAAGGAGTATCTATTGGAAAGGGAGAATTCAAATTACCATTATTTGTAGATGACATGATACTCTGCATAGAAGACACAAAGAACTTCATCAAAAACTGTTCAAATTAATAACAAACTTCGGCAAAGTAGCAGGATATAAGAACACTACACAAAAATCATCAGCATTTGTATATACTAACAATGAATGGGATGAGAAGGAAATTATGAAAATAATACCATTTACAGCAGCTTCAAGAAAAATGAAATACCTAGGAATTAACCTAACCAGGAGAGTGAAAGAAGACATCTACAAAGAAAACTGCAGTACTGTGCTCTGGAAAAGGAAGTTGAGGAAGACATCAGAAAATGGAAAGATGTCACTTCCTCTTGGATAGGAAGAATAAATATGGTCAAAATGGCCATACTCCCAAAACTGTTATACAGTTTCAATGCAGTTCAAGACAAAATACCAACAATGTACTTTACAGATCTAGAAAAAACAACCCTAAAATTTGTATGAACCAGAAGAGACCCACAATAGCAAAAGCAAGCAGGAGGCATAACAATACCTAACTTCAAGACACTGTATACTACAAAGCAATAGTGATAAAACCGGCATGGTACTGAAACAAAGAAATATATGGATCAATGGAATAGAATTGAGGATACAGAAACCTCCCCAGACACAGCTATTTGATCTTTGACAAAGGGGCCAAAAGTGTACATTGGAGGAAAGATTGTTTATTCAACATGTGGTGCTGGGAAAACTGCGCAGAAGTTGAAACTGGACACATCTGTCTACATATACTAAATTAAAATCAAAGTAGATCAAAGATCTAAACATTAAAACAGAACAGTAAATGTACTGGAAGATAAAATAGGTAACACACTTAAAGACATACGCATAGGAAAGGACTTTGTGAATAGAACCTCAATTGCACAAGAACTAACAGCAAGAATCAGTGTGGTGGATTAACTAATGGTCAGTTTAAGAGGGAACTCTCAGCTGAACTGAGTCAGTGTGGTTCTGGGCATGGAAGACTCACCTGAGGATTGTTGCCAATGGCATAAAAGAACAGGAGGAGAAATTGTATGCTGCTGATTTCCCAGGAAAAGCTTTGCTGTCACTGGTTTTCCTGATATGAACTCCACCGTTGTAGTCTTTGAAGGAGCTCGGGTCCTCACTGTCACCAGGTATGGCTGCTGTTCTCTTCAGAGGATCTCTGCTTTTTGTCTCGAGGTCACTTCCTAGCTCCCACGCAGATCCCTCAGCCTTCTAACACAGATCCTTCACGCCCTGGCACAGACTTTCTAGCTTCCACCACTGGCCCTTGGGCCTTGCTGGTGCAGAGCCTTGACACGGACTTGTATGAGACACTGACATGGGCTCTGGGCCTCCGGCTGGGGTCATGCAGGACATTGCTGTAGAATCCAGGCCCTCAGCTGGATTCTTGGGTCTCCAGTGTGTGGACAGACCTCTTGCATTCTTCTACATTTGGCTTTTAGGGTGACTATTATAAAATAATTCTATAAATTATGTGTCTTGTGTTACATCTGTTTCCTTGCAAACCGCTGACTATGATAATCAACAAACAGGATTCTATTAGACTCAAAAGCAAAAGAATCAGTAGATGAAGAGACAACCTATAGAATGGGAAAAATTTTTTGGCAGCTACTCCTCAGAGGACTACTACCTAGAATACACAGAGAACTCAAAAAAATTAAACCACCTAAAATTAAAGATTCAGTGAGGAACTGGGCAAGAGTACTGAACAGACACTTCATAGAGGAAGAAATACAAATGGTCAACATATATATGAAAAAATGCTCAACATCTTTGGCAATTAGAGAAATGCAAATCAAAACAATGCTAATTTCATCTTACCCTGGAAAGAATGGCCATTATTAAGAAATCAAACAATAACAAATACTGGGGTGGCTGTGATGAAAAAGGAACCCTACTACATTGTTGGTGGGAGTGTACAACCATTGCGGAAATCACATGAACATTTCTCGAAGAACTGAAATTAGAAATTCCATACGATCCAGTGGTCCACTCTAAAGAGCCTAAGGCATCATACTATGGCCATACGTGCATGCCAATGTTTATAGCAGCACAACTTGTAATAGCTAAATCCTGGAAACAGCCTATCTACCCTTCAACAGCTGATTGGATGAAGAAAATGTGGCAAAGTATATGTATATAATGGAATGCTACTCTGCTATGAAGAAGGACAGATCTGAGACGTTTGTAGGAAAGACAATGGATACACCTGGAAAATAGAATGTTGAGTGAATTAAACCAGACACACAGCTTAAATACTGCATGCTATCTCTCATTTGAATGAGGCAAAGTACAAAGAATAAAAATGGATGGATAGAAGAGGACTAGGAAATGGATTTCTTGCAATAGGGAAGTGGCCTGAGGGAAAAAATGTGAGGCATGAGGAAGAGGGGAAGGGGGAAAGAGTAGAATAGAGATATGCTGTGTATAAGAACCTAATCATCTCAATAAATGTGAACATTATAAACATAACATGAGTTAAGATTAATAATATCAATAAGAATAAAAAATAGGATAGGGGAATTGGGGAGGGAAGGAGAAGGAGATAAGGGGATTAAAAATAAAACAAGCTGTGAAATGTACCTGTAACCACACCCCAAGATGAATGTAAACTGCATAGCTGCAAACATGTACTCATAAAATTAAAAATTAAAGAGATGCTTATCCTCTTATGACCCATACAGTTTCTGCAAATCTTATTGAGATTTCCATTCTTTGTCTGGGCAGTGGGGCACAGTAGGTGGGCCATTTAAAATGTCACATGCTCATTCACAAACAAGCAAGTGCTTCTTTCTTTGTCAAGCCCTCCCCCACCCCCACCCCCGACACGTACACTATGGGTGGAATGTTTACATCTTCCCCAAATCCACACTTTGAAGCCCTAGCCCTGGCGTGCTGGTATGAGGGTGTGTTTAGGTTATGAGGGCGGAGCCCTTGTCACGATCTGGATCTGGAATGTTCCCTAAAGGCCCATGTGCTGAGGACTCATACCCTGCCTGTGGCAATCCTGGGAGATGGTGGAACTTGTAGGAGATGGAAGGAATTGAGGTCCTTGGGGGTCTGTCTTTGAAGAAGATATTGGAACCTCTCTCTCCTACTCTCTCCCTCTTTCTCTGCTTCTTCAGTACCACAAAGTGAGAAGATTCTTTCACCATGCACTCCCACTGTGATGCACTGTGTAGCCACAGGCCCAAAGCAACAGAGCCAAATAGGCATGGACTGAAATCCTTAAAACTGGGAGCTAAAACAAACCTTTCCTCCTTTTAAGTTAATTTTCTCCGGTCTTTGTCATAGTGATTAAAACCTGACCAGCACAGTCCTCGTGAATAGAATTACTGCCCTAATAAGAAAAGACCTGACAAAAGCGTTCTTTCTTGCTCTCGTGTGAGGACACAGCGGGAACGAGGTCACCTGCAAGCCGAGAAGTGGGTCCTCCAGAAACCGAACTGGAAACCAGAAACCAAACTGGCCAGCACCTTCGCCTTGGACTTCTCAGAGTCCTGAACTCTGAGAAATAAATTTCTATTGTTTAAACCAGCCAGTCTATAGTATTTGTTACAGCACCCTGGCCTGACTAAAACATTTAGTTGTTATTTTTTACTAGGTTTCCGAGTTCCGCAAGTTGATTCTAGCAGCTCTTTTCTTTTTTCTTTTCTTTTCTTTTCTTTTTTTCCAGATCATTAGTTTCTTTCTTGTAGGGTTGGATCCCTAGAGTTTCTCACATTGGCATTTTCCGTGACATCACTCTGAGGTCACTATATTTTGACACAGTCTCTGAGCCACTGATACCACCAGTAAGGTGGAGGCGTATTCTGTGGTATTATCCGGGGCATCCAACTTCCCCCAAGTACCCACTCAGCAGTGTGGTTTCCAGGGCTCTGCTTTTCACAGTGAGGTCTGGGTTTTCAGTCATTACTGGACGCAGCTTGGAGACTGCCCAGCACACCCTCATGTGAGCCCAAAGCGACTGTCCCTCTACTAGTGGATTCTTTCCAGGTGGCCCAAAGCAGCTGCAGTGCTGTCAGCTGGTGAGCCCTCGGCTTGTGACCAGCACATTGCCCAAGGGTTTTCATATGGACTGCCATCAAGGCAGTGCCTGCCACCCCACAGGATCGACCTATGAAGCCCAGTGTTCCGAACAGCCTGCCTTTTCTGCTGTTCAGTGGAGTGGTCTAACATGCTGCCCAGGGAAGGGTCAAAGTCAGAGCTCTACCAGACCTAAAGTCTTAAAGCCCAAGTCAGAGATGGATATGGAGGAGGCCCTGCGAGGAGGCATAATGAGGGGCTGGAGAAGTGAGCCGGGAAGGAGGGGTACCAGCAGAGGGTACACACTTGAGTAGGTCATTTTCATGGGCAACTGGGCCAGTCCCACGGGGGACCTGGGGTTACTATGTATAACACACTTAAATATTGCCTGCAATATGGTTCTCCGTAACTTTTGAGGCATTCTCTCTGGCCTGCCCTGACAAGGGCCTGGCATACACGCGTGGCCAGAGAGTTTCCCCAAGTAGATGCAGGACGCTTTGCTGTATGCAGGAACTGTCTTTCCGGGACCTTCAGAGTGGACTGGGCAGTGTGAGTGGGCCCCGGCACTGTCTGCTGCAGCTCACAGGCATCTGTGGGGCCCTGACTGTGACCAGGTGAGGGCTGCGGCACTGCTCCGGCGGTGAGGTTCACCCGCTCCGGCAACAAGGGTGATGGGAAAGAAACGAGCCCCAACTGAGGAGACAGGATGGCATCACGTGGCGATGAGGGCTGCAGCGGAAACGAGACGATGGGACATGGTGACTGGGAGGACCTGGTCTGTGGCCCTTCAGACTGGGAGACAGGACAGGCTCTCTGAAGAGGGAAATCCGAATTGACCCCCGGGGAGCGCCATAGCAGTTTCCAGGGCGCAGTGGGCCAGGCAGGCGCAACAAATGCTATCTTCTGGGGCAGAAGTCAGTTTGGTTTGTCTGGGGAACAAAAAGCCCACTTTGTGAATAAACTATGGCACATCTAACAGAGTCATATGCAATTGTGAAAAACAAGGAAGATCTTTATGAACTGATGGTAGTCATCTTCGGAATGTACCACTTCCAAAAGTTCCTCCTGCTCTGAGAGTACATTGGGCTTATGTCAGGGCAATGTGAAAGAATATTGATACCCTTCAAGAGTTAAAAAAAAAGAAAGAAAATATACAGGCATCTGCTTACCCCTGCAAAGGAAAATTAACCAGAAAGAAGAGAATGGTTAGAGGTAGAAAGAAAGGATTTGAGAGGCAGAAAGCAGGGACTTGAGAGTGGGGTAGCAGGTAGGAGGAGGAAGTGACACTTCCTGTGTCTTTTGGATTAGCTTCAACTCTCAGAAACTTTGCAATGTTTTACATACTCCAAAAGCCAAGTATGTAGTTGAAGTAGGATAAAGGGGAATCCCAAGGTGGGACACAGATGGTATCAGCTTAGGATAGTATCGCCGTACTGCAGGGTGTGGGGAAGAAAAGAAATAGTCTAAGTAAGTGAAAAAGAGTATTTCAACTGGCTATTGTAAGACTAAAGACCAAAAAGGTATACATCGCTACAGTGGCCTACTTATTCAATGAGAGTCACGAGAGGTGGGACATTCTAAAACATTGTGTGTCCTAGAATTGAACGAATAAAGTAAGTAAATGGGAGATGACGAGAATTGGGTTATTCACTGTCAAAAAAAAATTACAAATAAGGAAAGGGTGATGCTAAAATGAACCCTGTAGCATTGAATTAAAGTTGGAAAAATCAGTATGAGCTCATGATATTTAATATAGATACAGAGAAAAACATAGATGTATGTGTGTGTGTCTTAGTTACTTTCTCATGGTTGAAACACAACGCACAACACCCACAAGTTACAGGCAGAGAGGTTTATTTTGGCTCATAGTGTGTAGAGGTTTCAGTGCGTAGTTGACTGACTCCGAGGTGTGGCGGCATTGCAGAGGAGCCTGGCAGAGAAACAGCTCCTGGCATGGCAGCAGGGGGCAGTGAGGAATCAAGGGAGGAGGAGGGAGATAGACCCGTCCGGGCCAGGCCCTAACGACCGACCTCTTTCTACCAGGCTCACCTCCCAACCTCACACTCAGTCCTGAGCTAATCAGCGGACTAATCCAGTGAAGAGTATCACACACTCATAATCCAGGTACCTTCCCAAAGACACAAGTTGGAGTGCGTGAGACTTTGGTGGGACACCTAGATACAAACCGTAAGAGCACACATGCGTGGGTGAGTATACACTGGTATATTTCCTATGTCTGTCTGATGGGAGGGCCCGAAACTATGGGACCTAATGGCAATGAGCACACGTAGTGCTCAGCCCTGGGTTTCTAAGCACCAGGCTCCAATTAGAGAAATCAGGGCTCCTTGGAGAAATGGGTGATTCTAGGGCTGAGAGAGAAAAGGTACTAGAGAAGTGAGCTTGGTGGTACTGAAGAGTAAAGAGCTAGAGGCAAGACACAGAGAGATACCAGTAGAGATGGGAGAGGAAAGGAAGGAAGGAAGGAGAAAGGGAGGGAGGAATGGAGAGAGATGGAAAGGGAGAGATCATTACCTCCAAGAGTTCCCAATGGGCAAAGCTGGAAAATTTTGAGCAATAAATATTGAAAAAAATAAATATTGACTAAAATAAATATTAGCTATCTAAATTGATGTAAGTAATCAAATAAACAAGTAAATGGGAGAGGGGAGACAGGTCTTCCTTACAGTAGAATTCCAGTTGATAAGTGTAGGAGAAAAAAGAGAAACAGAAAATCTCCATTAAGCAAATATCATAGTAATCATTATTGCAGACAAGATCTTATTCACTGGGTACTGAAGTCTAAGAAGAAGCAAGATATACACAATGTCAACATGTACTGGCATTTGCCAATATAATAATTACAAAAGGAAAGGTAGTGATTTTACAGTGGGAAAAGCAACAGACACCAACTTAACTAATTGATATGGGTGAATGAGATGTGTCAACGTCACGAATTTTTTTTATATCATGCACCAAGGAAGACAACTCCTTCCAACTATTTTTTCTTTCTTTCTTTTTTTGGCTAAAAGTGCACAGTTTAATTCCAATCATGAATAAACCTCAAACAAGCTCTGATTGAGGGGTACCCTCCAAAATTGCCAAGGTCGTGAAAGCCTTTAAATCTGAGAACTGATAGACGAGAGGAAACAAAGGGAAAATAACAGCTAAGTGCGATATGGAATCTTGGATAAGATCTTGGTGGAACAAGAAGATACTGAGGTAAAAAATACAGAGAAATTAAAATAAGGTCTACAGTTGAAGTAATAATATGGTACTAATGCTAGTATTTTTGGGTAATAAGAATTGCACTGAGGATGTCAGTGTAGGGGAAACAATGATGTGTATATGAGAAGTCGATTAGTTTTGCAATTTGTCTGTACTTCTAAACTTAGTTCCGTGTTAAAAATTTCTCATAAAAAATTTACAACAAACCACAAAGGTCAGTTTGGTTAAAGCCAGTGAGGGGAAGGGGTGCTGGAGATGAAGCCAACAAGCTGGCCCAGGACTGGAGCTGCGGAGGCCTGGTCAGGGGCCTTAGGAGGAATACGGCCTTGTTCTGAGGGCCATGACCCCCCCGGAGGGCATCGAGTCTAGGTCTGATGCCATCTGATGAGTGCTTTAAGAAGGTCGCTCGGCAGAATGGGTTGTAGGGAGGTGAGAGGGTGGGGAGGCTCAGGAGGAGGCCCCTGCTATTGTCCAGATGAGCGAAGGGGTTGAACTAGAGAGAAGATAGAAGCGATCGATCAGATTTTGTGTATATTTTGGGGATGGGTGAGTCGGCAGCACTTCACGGTGGACTGGATGTAGAATGTTACTGAAGCAGAATATTCGAGGGTTATAGATTAATGTAGGTTCTCTAGGAAAATGCAATAACTGAGAGAGTGAGAATGAGAGGGAGAGGGAGAGTGACAGTGCGGGGGGCAAGAGAGGAAGAGGGAGGAAGGGAGAGAGAGGAATTGCAGAAATTGGCTCCTGCATTTTGGAAGCTGATAGGTCCTAAGATCTATGGCTGGTCACCTGGAGATCCGGGAGGGTCGAAGGAAGAGTTCTTCTCCAAGTCCGAATGTCAGAGAACCAGGAGGGTCTATGGTGTAGGTTTCAGCCCACAGCCAGGTGAAAAGCAGGACGAGTCTGACATCCCAGCTTAAAGAGAGTGGATGGTGGGGGTGGGGAGCCCTGCTCCTCCGTACTCTGCCTTTTTGTTCCATCCGCTCAATGGACTGACTGAGTTCCACCCACCCTGGGAAGGGTGACGGGCTTGACTCGGACAACTGATTCAAGTGTTAATCTCATCAAGAAACATTCTCACAGACACACCCAGAATAATGTTTCAACAAATATATGGTCACTCCATAGCCCAGTTGAGTTGATATTTAAAATTAACCACCACAGTCAGTTCTTGGTTTCTTGCCTTAGTCCACTGCTCCATGGTGATGCCATTGACTGATAGGAGAGAGCCTAGAGGAGAAGATGGTTTGGGGCTGACAGTTCACTGGATGCCTGGAAGACTCCAGGGGCCACCAGACAGGCAGGCGAACATACAAGTCTTGAGTTCATGGGGAGATAGACATTTGAGCATCACTGGTCTGCAGGCAGCAAGTGCTCCCGGGAGAGAAAGGAGAGGGATGGGCTGACGTCGGAGCCTGGGCCCCACCATTCAGAGGGCAGCGGATGAGGGAGCGGCAGCAACGAGCAAAGGCGCTGAATCAGACCTCTCACCCACACCCTCCCTGTCTGAGGTGGGAGCCATGGAGCTGCAAACTGATAGCCTTCTCACCTGAGTTCTCCGCCTTGCTCTGCTCATCCTTGTCCAGTAAACACTGCTGAGTGCCTCCCATGTGCCACGGCCTATGTGTCAAAGGCAGTGCACCTGATGGCCCTGGGGAGACAGACTCTCAGGGGACTCCTGCAGAGCCCAAGTGGTGACTCACAGATCCCAGCGTTAATTCAGCACCCAGGGGTTGAGCCCTTACTATGGTGTCAGGTGCAGGCACAAGACCCATAAATGCCAAGTCAGATGACACACAACCCACTCTCCACGAGCTCATAGTCTAGCAGCAGACAGCGCTAAAGCAGGTATTTCAGTAAAATGTGGCAAATTCTCTCATGGGAGCCTTTATCCCATGTTCTGGCAAGAGCTGGACCTACCTGGGGAGAAGGGAATCCAGGTCACTTCAGCAGGAACTGAGCTCCGGTGCTTGTCACCTGCCTCTCCCTGAAAACCTCACTGTCAGCGTGTGATGCCATGGCCATATCCAAGAGGAAATGAGTCGTTTTATTTCATTTCACTTTTATCGCCAACATATTTAACAGAGCTATTCCTGTTTTCCACTACGTGGTAGTCAGCAGATGAATTTAAGCGTATATAGACTTAGCTTACACGTGTGTGTGCGTGCAACACACACACATACACACATGCCTGCACGTGTGTGTGGTTTCCCAGCTCCCAAATTTCTTAAGTGTTAGGTCACTTTCCTCTCTGGCCAAATGGCTGTCTGGGCAGCACTGGGACAGCCCATAAATCGTGCGGCTCATGATATAAAACACAGCCCTTATTGACAGCGGGTCTGCTGGTTGGGGCTGTGCCACCAGCTCATAAAGGGGAGCCCAGTGTCACTGAGCGGAGGCAATAAAGGGCGTGGGGAGTTACCTCCCGCTCCAGCAGCTGGCCACACGGCGGGGGACACCTCGGGCAGTGCGCCTAATGGGCCCCTCACCTTGTAAAGCACTGCATGTAGGGGTGATTACCCCCTGGCCCAGAGCAAGTTCATTCAAGGAGAGAGGCAACCCCCAAACAGGGCCTGTCCCCAGATTCCAACCTGGACTCCTCAATGCCCAAACGACAGGGCTTTGAATCCTCAGCGTCTTCCCATGAAGTGTGGCTGGGGCTGCTGCGAACTGTCAGGCGTCCACAGCTTGGGCCAGTGTGGACTTCCCAGCCCAGCCTGCACCCTCTGCACCCCTGTACAGCACTGCCTCAAGGCTCCCACCCACCGGGGAGAGGGGTGGTCCCTGGTGCCCTCTGCAGGCCCTCAGAGTTTTTCTAGACAACAGTCTGCCTACTGATCAACCTTGAACTTCTCTTCTGTGCAGATCGCATGCATTGGGAAGGTGATTGGATGGTGGGGGTGGAGGGCCACCCTCATTGGTGAATTAATCTGCCAATGCGGACTTTCTGTTAGGAGGTGGAGCCTGGTTAGAGGTGGTCACTGGGAGGTAGCACCAGAAGCCGGTGTCTCCCTCTCTGCTCCTCCTTTCTCGCTGGAGCTGCTCCGACTACCGTGGGTTGGTAAGCCTTCCTCCACCATATCCTTCCGCCATGCTGCTTCTGCCTTGGAGCCAGTTGACCATGAACCGAAACCTAAAAACTGTGACCCAAAATAAACCTTGCTTCCTTCACGTTGTGGCTGTCAGGGATTTTGTCCCAGTGATAAGAAAGCAATGATGGCATTTGCCCTTCTTGTGCCTCTGGTCCCGTACTTCCCACGAGAGCTCTTAACTCCTGTATCAGGGGCAGAAAGAAGCAGTTTTCCTTCTAGTTACAAACCCACAGGCCACTTCCAGCCCCGCTCTTTTTCTCTCCCTCTTGTTGCACCCTGCTGTCTAAGGCCAGCCCTGGCCCTTGCCCTCAGCCCCACTTTGCGCCCACCCTGCGTTCTGGTTATCCCTGGTTCCCGGTCCTTTAGGCCTCCAAGTCCCTCTCCACTGTGTCATCCCCGCAATTTCCCAGTGTGCTCCAGATAGCAAAAGGCCTAGGGGATAAAGTGAAGAAAGAGGCCAGGTGAGAAGTTCTGAGACAGCCTGTGGGCCATGGGACGTGGGCTGGGCGGGACAGGGACAGTGTGGACACAAGGCATAGGAATGACATGCTTAAAAGGACTGCTCTGACTGGGCAGGGGCTAAGCAGTGGGTGCGTGTGAAGGTGGAGGACATTTGAGATGAGACAGAGCAGCAGCACGCGAGGGAGCCCTGGGGAACATCGCACCCTGAACACGCTCCCCTCTGGCAGGTTCGCAGGGCCAGTGGCTTCACACCTAGCGGAGTGGGTTTCTTGTGACTTGGTGTTAGCGGCTCTGGCACACTTTGGAGGTCCGAGGGTTGTGGTGAGAAGTGCCCAGTTCTGGATATTCCCAGGGGTTAGAGCCCAAAGGATTTCCTGATGCACTGGATGCTGGGCGAGGACGCCAGGTCTCTCACGATGCGGGCGCGTCACCATGGCTCCCCCTGGATGCACTGTCTTTCCCTGCTGTCGGGAGCTCTCACCCAGCTCTCTTCTTCCTCAGCTTGCCACTCCTCCCTGGACAACTGACAGCTTCTGGTCCCTGTCCTGGGGCACAGACCCCAGGCGGCCAGGGAGCTCATCCCCAGCACTAGGGTCGCCTTCCTGCCCTGGGCTTTCAGACCAAACACAGACCCTGAGCTCTGTGATCACTCTCAGATCACGGATCATACTGCCCCCTCTCCTAGTGTAAAAGGTCAGCTCTTTGACTTGATTTATTTTTGTTTGTTTGCTCTGTGAAGCTGGAGATGAACCAGTACACTAGGCGAGCACTCTACCACTGGACTGCACCCCTACCCAGCCTCCCCAGTACTCCCTGCCTAGGGGGCAGGAGTGCTCTCTGCCCCCCTTCTGTGGAACCCCCTTACCTTTCCCTCCTGGCGTCACCCAAGGTAGCTCCTGAACCCTTCACTGCTGTCTGCTCCTGTCCTCTCTCCTGGGGGCTGGCAGTGGCTCAGTACCTGGGCTTCGGTATTGTCTTTTACTTTTTGTTTTATGGAATAACTTTTCCTGCCTTTTCTCCATGGTCATTCCTCAGAACAAGGCTCAGGCACCATGGTCTTGGAGAAATCTCTAAACTCTCAAATCTGCCTATAGACGCCATGTTGCTCCTCTATGGTCCTGAGAGCTGCGAACTTTCTTCTGTTTATAGAATTACTTGGCTAATGACAGCTGGCCCTTTGTAAGCCTCCATTCACTCAGCACTGTTCTACCACAGGGAGCGCCCCCAGATCCAGGCTGCCTGAGGTGCAGTCTCTATCTGTCACTTAGCGGCAGCAGTGTAACCCTGGGCGAGTTAGAGAGGTCAGGTGGTTTCTACCTACCTCGTGGGTTGTGAGGATTACAGAACTCAAGATAAACTGCCTATCACACAGTGAATACCTGTATGTGGTAGAGGAAGCCACTGGTCCCAACCCTTCGCCGTGGTGGAAGCTCAGGTTCTGGCCTTCGCCTCTTTATGGGGGGATGACATCGTGTGATGAGTTTGGCCATGTCACTTGCTTTGACTCAAAGAATGGGATGGAAATTATTGCATTGTTTCTAAGACTGGGTGGCCTTGCGAATTCTCATTTATCCTCTTGAGCTTATGCCACTACTTCACGAAGTGGCCTCCCCAGTGATTGCTGCAACCTCATTTCAGCCTGGGTCTAGAATGACCACACATAGGCCAGGGCCACTGAGCCCACCCTGGACCAGACCTGCCAACTCCAGTGGCCCTGGAGGTCAGTGACAATAAATGACCATTGTTTTAAGCCTGTGAGTTTGGGTGGTTTGTTTCTAGCATTTCTGAAAAATAGATAACCTGCCAATTAATGTAATGTTCCTGAGACTATCTGTGACAAAGGAACTATTTTAGCTCACTGTCCACAGAGGCTGTGACATGTTCTCAAGTTGGCCCTCCAAAGCCATCCCAGAGCTTCTGAGCCACCTTCCTTCCATTCATCAGGTGTCAGCCAGGGCTCAAGTATGCGTGCTCGATGTGAGGGATACATTGATCCAATCACATAGCTGACGGGGCGGGGGGGAGAGAGGGAGAATAAAGAGATATGTGATAGACGGATAATAGATAAATGATAGATGATAGATAGATAGGGAAATACGCCTTTCTCAGTTGGGGTGGTGGTTGGTCACAGACTCTCTGCAAGACCCTTGCTACCACATCTGAGGCTGGGACTTGAACTCTACCACTGCTGATCAGGAAGGGAGGACAGCTAGAGTGGAGAGAGCAAGGACCAGCTGGAGCACACAAGGACAGACTGAAAACCATCAGTTCCTGTTGCCTGGCCTTGAAAATCCATGCTCAGATGTGGGCGGGCTGGGCACGAGGAACTGGGCTCAGTGAGGGTGGTTGCCCCTAGGCAGTGGGGATCCTATAGATACCTGATGGCACACATGTGCTACTGTGGGTCTGCTGAGTCGCCTCACCTGGACCCCCACTAGAATCTGTGACCCCGAAACACCCAGGATGAGGGATTCTGGGAACTGTAGTTTGGTTACACCCAGATGACACATTACACAACTACCATGATTTAAACCCTCGGACCAATTGTTAGGATAAAGGTCACTGATTAAAGGTGTCTTGGAATAGTGTATCTGAGGGTACCATTTTCCGAGGTGTTCTCTGTTCCACACCTATTAGCCACAGGTGTGGCTGTGATGGCTACATCTCATGAAGTAAAGAAGGGAGACCACTAAGGGTTGAGATATTTCTCTTGTTTGGTCCCATTTCATCCTTGAAATGATTTTTGGGGTGGGCAATTTATCAAACCTATCTCACAGATGAGGACATTGGGGTTCATGGCTCCTTCCTCTTCCTTGCGCTGGGTCTATAGCTCCAAAGGAAAGTAATTTATCCTTGTACACAGAACAGGTCAAAAGTTTAAACTGGTATGGATGTATCTTATTGTATAGTCCTAATGTTTAGCAAAGTTGAAGAACATTTTTTTACTTGCCATCTGTATACACTGATACTGAAGATTCTAGGGCTTTTGCATTGAGCTACCCCCCCAGGCCTTTAAAAATTTTTTACTTTAAGAGAGCGTTTCACTAAGTTGCGCAGGTCGGGCTTGAACTTGCAATCCTCCTGCCTCAGTGTCCCAAAGTGTTGGGATTAAAGCCACGTGACACCATATTTGGCTTTATGACCACTTGAATGAAGCATCTATTTAAGTTCTTTGCCTATTTCTGAGTTGGATTGTTTATTCTTGTATTGTTGATTTTGTTGAGCTCTCTATATATTCTGGATCCAAGCCCTTTGTTGGATATATGATAAATACTTCCCTCCAGCCTGTAGCTTTTCATTCTCTCATGTCTTTTGCTGAAAAAAACATGCTTAATTCTTATGAAGCCTAATTTCTCAAAAATTTCTTTCACGGGTAATATTTTTTGGAGTCGTGCATATGAAATTTTGATTTAATCTCAGATCATAAAGATTTTTCTGTTATGATTTCTTCTAAAATCATATTATAGTTTTTATTTTATATTACATCTGTGGTCTATTTGGAGGGAATTTTTGTATGAGAAATAAGGTTTAGGTCAAGATTAATTTTTATTTTTATTTGCCTATGGGTATCCAGTTGTTTCAACACCACTTGTTGAAAAAACTATATTTTTTCCACTGACATGCTTTTGTACCTTTGTGGAAAAAATATCAGCTGTAGGTTGGGGAGTAGCTCAGTGTGAGAGCCCTTGCCTAGCTTGTGCACAGCCCTGGTTTGATTCCCAGCACCACCGAAATGACTTGTCATATTTGAGTCTGCTTCTGATTCTTTATCCTGGAGTCGACAGATGTTTTTTGTGAAGGGTAAAATAGTAAATACTTCAGGTTTTGTTGTTATATGGTCTCTGCTTTGTAGAAATTTGATTTCATGATTTTTAAAGAATATTACCTAAAGACCATTCTCAACTCACAGGTCGTACAAAAACAGACCATGGCCAGACTGGGTCTTTGGGCCGCAGTCGGCTGGCCCTGCTCTGGTCTGTACCATTGATCTGTGTCTTTCCCATCGCCGATAGCACATTGTCGACGATGGCAGCTTTACAGGAGGTCTTAAACCCAGGGAGTAGGATCGTCACGTCTCTATTCTCCAACTCTTAACTAGGGCTTTTAGACTTAAGTTTTATGTAATTATTGATAGGTTTGGCCTAGACCTACCACTTTATTGTTTGTCTTCTTTTTTGCTATTGCTGATATTATTCCTCTCTGCCTGCTATCTTTTGGGTTTGGGGGCATTTTTTAAATATTTTCATCTCAATTTTTGTGTAGCTTTTTTTTTTTTTCCTACATCACAGTTTAGTTTGCTTTCTGATTACACTAGGGATTATGACAATATATATACTTAACCGGGTGTAGTCTAAGAATCAGTACTTCACCACTTTAAGTGACATGTGGTCATATAACCCCATACAGATCCTTAACCCTCCCCTCTTCATGTAAGTATTGTCTTATGATACCTACAGACATGGAAAACCCCACTGGACGATGTTTCATTGTGTGCTTCAGCTCGTATTCTCTAAAGAACTCAAGAAGGAAGAAGAGTCTGCCATATGCACCCAGATACTCAGACTTCCTGCTGCTCTTCCTTCCCTCTGGATGGTCCCTCTTTCCTCCTGCTATCTTTGCCTTCTACCTTTCAGGGCAAATTCATGAGCCAAGAGTTCTCTTAGGCTTCCCTATATTTGAGAATGTCTGTCTCAGAGTGCCAATTTCATTTTCACCCCTGAAAGATACTTTCATGGGTATGAGGGGTGATTAAATTACAGTGAATGCTTAAATCAACGAATCAGTACAGTAAATGACACATTGCCATGAATCCTCAAAATACTCCTCATTTCAAACACATTCATCCCATCGTTGTCGCTACTTTCCGAAGAAGTTCTGAGAGTCTTCTTTCTTATCTTTTCAAGGTGTGATAAAAAATACGGTGAATGTAATTGCTGAGTGCCATCTAACAGAAAGGTAGGTTCATAAAAACATTACAGTGTGTCCTCACCCGCCTTATTCACCGGAGCTGGTACCATGTGACTTCCGGCTCCACTGCAAAGTAAAAATGACCATGGAAGGTAACTGCTTTGAATCACTTCAGGACATGGAGGCAGCGATGATAATACAACTGAAGATGCTTTGGCTCCCAGACTGTCTAACCTGAGGCTGAATCTCATGGAGACAAGGAAATTCTAGGAGCCCGGGCTGGGAGTTCAGAGGCCTGGCCCTGCCCAAGGCATCAGGTGGCCTACCTGCCTGCCCCTTCTCTTTGCCTGCCCCAGAGGACATGCCTTGCTCACCATGGGGACCTGCTTATCTTCTTACCACCATGCGCACCCTGACTCAGACGTGTTCCACCACACTGTCCATTGAAGAGAGGAGGCTGACACAGGAGGGTTTGGGCTCAGACCTGACTCGAGTGCCTATGAACTACAGCAAAGCAACTCAAAAGTGCAGACTGGCTGACTGAGAGAACAGCCAGATACTCACTGCAAAACATCCAACCCAGCCCACCCTGGCCCCAAAGTGACAGGAAACGAACAGTCCCTAAATGCCTCAACATTAAACATTACTTTGGCTAGGGCAGGATAGTCAATTTTGACACTGTTACGAAAAATACAGCCTAATTTCTGTTCAAATGCACCAAATTTACTGCTCAAATTCTCATTAACTACTGTCAAGGGAGAAGCAGACAGACAAGATAAATTATGAAAAAATTACTTTTTTAATGTACAAAAAGACTTATTTACAAGTTGAGCATGTCATCTCAATTCATAGTATGTAGAAAAAGCTAAAAATGTTTTGGAGATATAAATTTGGCTGGACAATTCACCTACAGTATATTCAAGGATGGCGTCTTCTGCACAGAATATATACAGGTTGGGAACAGCGAGCGAGTCCCGGCTCAGGAGGGGAGCACGTGCCACCACAAGCCACAGAGCCTCGGTGAGGTCCCAGGACTGTCACTGGAGCCGGCCTTGTCTCTGGGCCTTAACGAGGAGTTTGATGTGCAGGACCCAGGACCCAGACCATCAGGTTCTGGCCCTGCTCATGGGTATTGCTAAGAAGTTCCTCACTGGAGCCAGGTCACAGTGAGAATGAAGCTCAAGTGATACAGTTGGTTTGGCAGGGTTGCTACAAATTCAGCAGAAAGTCTGGGATGTGTGTGCGTGCACGTGTGATGGTGCAGAAGATGCATCGATTCATCCTGCAGGATGCTCAGGACTGGTGTCTTCCTGGAGCCAGTTCCAAATTCCACTTTGAGGTGAGGCTTGGTCACACTGAACAGGAAAATTCAGCGACGATCCCTCCGAGTCTGAGACTCAACCCCTTCACCCTCCCACCCCCACCCCAAACACCATGCATGTCATCATTCTCTGCCAAATAACTGGGGGAGGGAGGCACGGAGGTTAAGGAATCCGCAAGGTACCGGGCCTGTGTGCTGTGGTTTGGCATGGACCACTGGGCCGCTGGCAGCCAATGGCCACTCAGCGCAGTTTAGGGGAGCCCGGGCAGAGGCGACTGTCAAATCCTTGGGTTTTCCACGGCAAAGTAGGCAGATAGTGCATTGGAGAAACAAGGCTGGGTAAACATGCGACTTCCTCTTCCTACTGGGAGAGCTCCCAGGTGGCCCGAGGCTGGGCCCAGGTGCGTCCCCAGCTCCTCAAGGCCTAGTCCATCCCTTACCTGCAGCAGCTTTGGCAGTCCCGAGGTATTTAGGAACAAGCTTTCTCTTCAGGAAGGGCTACATTCTCCATGCAGGAACACTGTAAACGTGGGCAGCCTCTGGACTTGCCCCACACAGTACACTATTTCCTTACTGTGGCAATATTTATATATTTTATTCATTCACATACACTTGGCCAATCCGTTGGTCCCAAACCCTGCTTCAGAGCGTAGAGGTGCCAACTCTACCAAACCTGGAATTGCAATTTGCTTCCGAAACATCCCGACAGACTGTGACTTTCTCCTCTCTGGCAAGGGACCTCAGCAACCTCAAGATTTAAGCTCAAAGAAGAATCCAGGGAAGCGGGCAGGTGGCACAATGAAAATCCCATCTCTCCGGAGCAGTATCTCTAGTACTGCTTTCAGATTCAAACTCGAACATAGTTCCTTACGCTCTCTCTGTGTGTACTGGAAAGCTGCTGGCCAGTGCAATCCCTCATTAGCCAAATGACGGAGCGAAGAAGCCAGAACAGCGTGGTCCCGTAAACACCAAAGGCTGGCAAGCGCTGTGTATGTGAGCTTTTCATTCCTTCCTTTCCTTTCCGATTGAGGCTCTTTTTAGTGCTCCAAAATACAGTCCAAGAGAGCAGAGAGGATGCCCATAAACCCTCTCTTAAAACATCCGTAGCCTGAACCAGTCACTGGCAAAAACTCTTCAGGCCGACTTAATGCTACTTTTTGAAAAAGATGAAATGGATGGGAGGGAGGGATGGCCGCATTCCAGGGAGGCGGGGACCCCTCTGGGCCTGCTCTGTGCCAGGCGCTGGGGCCTTAGGTCATCATGTTCAGGAACTTGCTCTCCTCGGCTAGGCTGGTGAGCATGGAGCTCATGTCCCCGACTGCCATGTTGCTGACGCCCGTGGGGATAGAGGGCAGGGTCAGGGAATTCCGGGGGGTGGTGAGGCGGGAGGAGCTCTGGGAGAGGTTGTGGAGGAGGCTGGGGCTCAGCACACCAGAGAACAGGCTCGAGTGATCACTGTCATCCATGATGGCATCAAAGTCGATCTGGGGAGCCTCCAGGAGCTGGGAGTCCACAGTGCTGGACACCTGGTTGACCCCTGGTGAGGGCAAGGGTTGGGGCTGGACGCTGTCTGGGCAGGCCTGTGCTTGTGCTGGCTGGGGTCTCATGGCTAGGGAGCCACCATGGCCTTCCAGGCCACCGTTCTGTTCGTACATGTGGATTTGGCCATAGTAGTAGACCATGCTGTGGTCCTGCGTCCCCCCTGCATCCTGCGGTGCCAGCTGAGGAGGCAGTGACCTGATGGTGCCCACTGTTCCCTTGGGCACGGCCTCTGCTGTCCCCTGGCTAGCTGACATGGCAGCCATGGTCTGGCCAGTGGCCCTGGCATAGGCCAACTGCTGCTGCCCGGCACGTACCCCACGGTGGCGGCCAGCAGGACTGGGCTCAAGGGGTGGTCGGGGTTGCACTAAGCCAAAACTGGACGCAGTTGGCCCCATGGATCCCTGCCGAGGCTCCATGAAACCAGGCTGATGGGAAGGAGGCAGGCTGGGGGCCGAGTGGTAGCCTTCCTGACTCAGGGGGGCTGCCAGGTGATGGCTCTGCGGTGGGTAGCTCTGGGCTGCATGCAGCGCTGGCACCCCCAGTTCCCTGTGGTGGCTGCCCATCAAGGTGGGGTCGGAGGCAATTTCCATCTGCTGAGGGAGCCCCAGGGAGCCTGGCTTGGTTGCAAGGCTGCTGCAGGAGGTGGGGAACTGGCTCAAGGCCCCACTGATACTGTTGGGGCTCAACTGGGGATGGGCTGGGCCGTAGTTGGTGTGGGGGCTCCCAGTGGCACTCATGCTGTCACACTGGCCACCTGTGGCTGGGTGTCGAAGCTGCTGCTGCATGTAGTTTCCTCTGGCTGCAGAGGGGGCCCCGTGGCGGGACTGCGTGCTCTCCAGAACCCCCGGGCTCGGCTGCAGGCCCTGCGCACTGTAGCCAGGGTACTGGCCAAAGGCTGGCTTCTGCTGCACCATGGCCAGGCCGCCCTGGGAGAAGGACAGCGGCTTCACCTGGCTGGGCAGGGCGTCCACGGTACCCGAGCTCACCTCATTCCACTGCACCGGCATGTTATTTTTGTTCAGGCTGGAGGAGGCCCCATACCCCAGCTGGCAGCCTCCCATTCCAGGGGCGGAGGGGCCTACATTGGAGTCTGCAGCTGCTACCCTGCGATGGCCGTGCAGCCCGGGGCTGGGCAGTTTGGGGTTCTCAGGGAAGCCGGTGCTTTCCGTGGGATACAGCTGCCTCGTGCTCTCGTCCAGCGCCCCGCCAGCGTGCGCCTTGATGTACTGCACCACATCATCTGGCAGGACCAGGTCGTCTTCTGGCAGCCCCAGGTCAGACTCGGGTCCTGTGCCGTCTACCCCCGTGGCCATGGCCTCCATCGCCACGTTCTCGCTGATGCTGGGCGGTCGAGGCGAGTAGGCGCTGCGAACCAGACTGCCCTCGGCGCCGGGGTGGCTCGGCAGGCGGAGGCCACGCCTCTCTGGGCAGGGCAGCAGCGGGGCGGGGTTGACGTTGTGCGCGCTGTGGAAACGCTGCACGCGTGGCAGAGTCAGGACTTCCGGCCGCCGCACGGGGTCACTGGCCCGCCGGGCTCCACCGCCGGGCGCCGCATGGGGGAAGGCGGGCGCAGCCCCCAGGGGGCCATGGCCGTGCCCACAGACAGGCCCGTCGCTGCCACGCCGCGGCCCCAGTGGGTGTGGGCAGGCGCCGGGCAGCACACGCTCGGGCGCGTCCAGCAGTGCCAGCCTGGTCCGCAGGCTCATGCGCTCCAGGCCGGGCAGCGGTGTGGGCGGCGGGCCGCCAGTGGCCGCGGCGTACTTGGCCCGTAGGCTGTACTGCTGCGCCGGCGTGAGGTTGAGCAGTCCCGAGCCGCCGCCGCTGCACTGGCTGGCCTCGCTCGAGCGCCGTGAAGCATCGGTGGAGATGGGGTCGTAGGAGTCTGCGGAGCTGGCATTGTGCGGGCGGCCGGCAGCCAGGGGCGAGGCCTCGCTGGAGCGGCGGCTGGAGAAGTAGGGGGAGATGCCGGAGGAGCGGCGGCTCACGGTGTAGGCCGAGCTGACCGTGCTGGCGGCGCTGTCCCGGCGCTCCTGCAGCTGGCTCAGCATGGTCACCTCGCTAGCAGACAGCTCGGACAGCCGCGGGTTGGGCAGCAGCCCTGCTGGCCCGCTGCCCCCAGGGCCACTGAAGTTTTCCAGGATGGAGCCTGCGGGAAAGCAGCAGGGTCAGCAGTGGGGACACAGCCTCTGCTCGCTGCTCTGATCTTGCAGTCTGCTGAGCCCTGAGGCCCAGAACTGGGGGCACGGCAGGCACCCAGGAGAGGACTTGTGAATGGAAGACTGCAGGAGAACCGTGAGTGACTGCCAAGCGGGGGGATGAGCAGACGCCCGCAGGCCTGGTCCCGGTCTCGGCCGCCTCCCCGGGTAGTGTAGGTACAGCGCTCTCCATGGGGCTGGGGACTGGCAGGAGGAATAAGGATCCCAGGAGGGCCCAGGCACAGGCTCCGGTACCTGCCCAGTCCATGGAGCGCGGTGCCCGCGGGGCTCCCCTAGATGGAGTTTAGTAGCAGGCACCCCGAGATCCCCAGCTGTGGGAGGGAGGAAAGGCTGCAGGAGCCCGAAGAGGAGAAGGGAGCCTAGGCTGACCTCAGAGGGAGGGCAGGACCTCCAGCAGGCCTTCGAAGTGTTGCTGGGCTGAAATGGTGGGCCCCTGACACTCCTGCAGACCACTGGCCACCCAGAAAGGGTGACCATGGACCAGGCAGCTGTCTGCCACCCAGAAATCCTCTAGGGGGCTGAGTTCAAGGCCATCTGCCAACAGGCTAAGCAATGCATTTTCCTTCGAGGAGGACTTGGTGGCACTTCAGTGTCTAGCACAGGGGGCTGTCAGTCCCGAGAGGGCAGCCTGGGTGCTGAATGCTCAGTAGCCAGCACAGTTCTCGGCACACACAGTGCCCAGGTGCTGCTCGCTGCAGACACCATCAATCTCAAACTGCTGGCTGAACACAGGGCCACCTCCTCCATGAAGTCCTCCCGGCTCAGCTGGATGAGCTTCCTCCTTGCTCTACTCTTAGCTCTGTCACTGGTGCTCCCCGGCTCATTCTGCAGTATAGTGTGGGATCTGGTGTCCTGGCTTTCTGACCATGGACTCAATTGGGACTGGGACTCCACTGCTGCCTCCCTTCCCAGGCCTTGGCCCTGAGGCCCACAGTAGGTGCTTCATAAATGAATGAAGGACCAGACAAGGAAGGACAGTGTGAGAGGGGCCTGCCTGATTTTAGGGGGTGACGGGATGCAGCACAACGCAGGTGGAAGACCAGGGGCATTGGAATCACATAGGGTTACCCCTGCCCTTGACTCAAGATGGGCCCTTTTTCCTCTCTGATGCTCCGTTTCCTCACCGTGCAATGAGCTATGTAGAACCTTTCTACGGCGGGCAGCCCGGGAGTGGCCCACTGGTGCCGCCCCAGGCTCTCCCTGCCCCCTGCAGGCCCCTGGCCTCCACTTACCACTTGCCGGGAGGGGAGGCAGCTTGGTGTTCCGGGTGTGTGGGGCTGGGCCAGCCCACGAGCAGGAATCCTTAAGTGACTTCAGCTTCTCTCGCTTGAGCTGCTCGAACCGGTGCATGGAGCTCATGTGTTTGCGCAGATGCAGGCCACCAGCGGATGGGGCAGCCAGGGCTGGGGCGTCGGCCCCCGGCGTTGAGTCGTCCAGCGCTGTCAGGTCTCCCAGGCTCCCGGGCCCCGCCCCCGGCATCTCCACACCGCTGTCATCGTTGGGGGCACTGCCCAGGGGAGAGGGCTCGCTGCTGCAGGACGACTGGGCCCCGGGGCTGGACTGACACAGCTGCAGGAACAGGGTGGAAGGCACAGGCTCAGGTGGGAGGACGCACCTGGTCTTGCGCCCACCCTGCGTCCACACTATGCTTTTGCACCCTCAGGTAGGGGCCTAGGAGAGGAGAGAAGCTGCCCCTAAGAGGGGCTTGCAAACCATCACTCGTCTTTCTGCATACAATGGTCATGTTTCTTCCCTGCTCTCAGCCTTGGCTTTCCTGGCTATGACATGGACCTGAGCTACTTCTCATGCACCTGGTGTGCAGGAGGTACCTAGTACAGCATGATAGAAGGCACTGAAGCCTTCCCAGCCCCTGCGAGGTGTGCATGATAAGGTCAGGAGCAGTGAAAGCCAGTGACTTGCTGCCTTCTACGAGGTGGGGAGCTCTCAACAGGCCAGATGCAGGTGGCTAGAAAGGGTGACAAGGGACGGTGAGCTGTGGGATGCAGCCTTTGTCTGAAAGGCCACTGCAAACCAGCCCTCCCTCCTGGGTGGGGTGGAATGTGGCATGATGCATGTGTATTGTCTGGAAGGCCACCAAACTCCAGCTACAAGCACCATGGCCAGGGTAGATGGGTGCAGACGAGGCTCACCCTGGATACAGCACCTCCGGGCTTGTTTCTGGGACATATGCCACCAAATCCAAGCCCTCTACCCTAGGCCACAAGCTCCAGGTGAGCAGGAACCTTTGAGGCCTCGTCTATAGTACCTCTGCTCGGTCTCCTCTGTAGGTCAGCCGACTCTTCCTCTGCAGCGTGGGCTTCCTGCAGCTTAGTCTCACAGCTCCCCACACCTGCCAGCCCCCTCCTGCCAGTCTGTGCTCACTCTAAAGCCTGTGCTCACCCTGCTGTCTGCCTCTGCAAACCCATGGTCCTCAGCCCGGGAGCCCTGGACTGACAGGTCACTCTCACCCCGGCAGTGACCCAGCCCACCCTCTCTGGGCCCAGCCCACCCCTACCCCTCACCCGGTTCCACGGCTCACCTCAGTACCGTCTATCCTTAGGGGAGGTACAGTTGGGAAGAAAGATGTGGAGACAAAGAACAGGTGGTTAGAACAAAAGGAGCAGAGGCCAGAGGGGGAGGACACAGAACAGGACAGAGGCTCACAGCCTGGCAGTGGTACTCGGGTGCTGCTTAGAGAGGTGGACACCAGGGCCACTCCCACCCCACTGAGACCAACACAGGGCCAGGCTGCCATAGCCAGCCAGCAGGAGCTGGGTCAGAGGAGGAGCCTGGGCGTGACAGATGCCACGTGAGGCCCGAAGAGGTAAAGGCAGAAGGGCTGAGTTGGAAACGGGAGGGACACCAGCTTGCCACAGGAGGGGAGACCCTGGCATAGAGCCCACTGATGCAGCAGGGTTAGGGGCCCAGCGCACGCGGCCAGCTGAGCCGCACAGCTCGGCTTACCCCGGAGCCCTCCGTCTTGATGGCTCTGACGTGCAGGCAGTCCTCCACCGCCTGGCTGGTGCTGCTGGCCTCGGCACTGTCCTCAGATCCCCGGCCACCCGGCTCGATGCTGGCCTCATTGTCCCCGTTCTCCTTGAGCAGCGGGGCACGGAGGTGCACATCATTGCGTTGCTTCTTGGTGACGTGCGCGTCGGGGCCGTGGACCGTTTTCACATGCTTCCGGAGCGAGCTGGGGTCTGTGTACCGCTTGGTGCATCCTGGGATCTTGCAGATGTAGGGTTTCTGGGAAGAGAATCAGGCCTGTGCTATGCATGGGGCAAGACTCCGTGGGTGCACTGTCTGGCCCGAGGCCATCTTGTGCCCCGTGGCAGACCTGACTGGCACAGGTGGAAGGATGGATTTGGAACCAGTGCCCTGGGGATGGCACCACACCCTGACCTGGTCCCGTGTGCCACCGTCACATGCAGGTTAACTGCTCAGTCAGGGGAGCTCTTGCTACAAGAAGCTGGAAAGGCACCAGAAGGGACACACAGGCGTCCCCTGTAAACTGCACTCTGGCTTTGCTAGGACGAGTGGGACAGCATGAGCTGCTCACACCCTGAGCCAGGGCCAGCAGACTTCTCTGATGAGGAGACAGGCTCGAGGGCAAAGAAACCTACTCAAAGTCACCTGGTAAAGGGATGAAAACCCAGGTCTGCAGAGCCTTGGTCCTGGGCTCACTCACCACCTGTCACATTCGCATCCACATATCCACTCACGTATAGCCACGTATACCAACCCCCCCACCCTACTCACAAGCACGCATGTACATGTGCACACACACATTAATCCATCCATACCTACACATATGCATGGATATGCTTACAAGCACACATACACATTTGAACACACATATACCACTCCCATCTCCACACACATATAGACACTAATACACATACAACACCCTTCCACATCTGTACACACACACACATATACCACCCCATATCTACACACATGCATACATCACCCCTCCACACCTACATACATACATATACTTATGTACACATATGCCCCCATACCCACACACGTAGACACTAATACACATATAACACCCCTCTGTATCTGTACACACACACACATACCACCCCACATCTACACACATACATATATTACCCCTCCACCCCTACATACACTTATATACACATATGCCCCCATATCCACACACGTAGACACTAATACAATACACTACCCCTCCACACCTGTGTGATATATTTATATATACGCTTACACACATATACCACCCCTACTTCTACGCAGATGCACATACCGATAGGTACACATTTATCACCTCTCCACACCTGTATGCACACATGCATACACATGCATAGGCATATACCACACACCACACACACGTACACAGACACACATACATTCATCGCCAAGGCAGCTCTTATCTGTAGAGACCCCAGGGGCTCAGAGGCTTTTGGGAATTCCTCGAATTTCCCCCACTGGAGCCAGGTCCGTCTGGGCCCATACTGGGCCTAAACGGTTAGAAAGGCTCTCTCTGGAGTTTGCCTGAGGCACAGGGATTGTGGCTGGGCCAGGAGAGTGCGCAGACACTGCAGGCGCCTGCCAGGGGCTCTGGCTACCCGAGGAGACAGCGTCACCATCACCCGGCCCAGGCGATGAGGCAGCCACTGCACAGGCTGGTGGCTTGTGGGTGAGCCTGTGCCGGGGTGCTTCCGCAGCTGCAGGGGACC
The DNA here is from genome assembly GCA_004363535.1 of Dasyprocta punctata. Lineage (NCBI taxonomy): Eukaryota > Metazoa > Chordata > Mammalia > Rodentia > Dasyproctidae > Dasyprocta > Dasyprocta punctata. The sequence continues at coordinate 22,784 of RJWM01003721.1, read as the reverse complement.
CGGCACCCCACCCTCACGCTGTGTGGCACCAGGAGCAGTCACTGTCTCTCTGAGTGCCCGCTTCATCTGAAGGACTGGGCTGCAGAACCTCCCTAAGGGCCCGAGGAGTGCAGGGCAGGTGCGTGCGTGCTGACGCACGATGCTCTGGGAGACCTGAGAGGCCGCTCTGCCGGGACCTTGGAACGCTTGGCACTATTCACATTTATGACAGAGAGGCGGAAACTGAGGGCCGCTGTCTTGTCAAAGAGGAGGCTATAGCACAGCGTGCTGCTCTGTGTTCCAGAATGTGCCGCGGGTGAGTGGCGGTGGAGGGGCACCCAGGTACCTGGCTTCTTCCTGGCCTACAGGTGTCTACAAGCCACGCTGAGTGACCCACAGGCGCACACGCTGCGGTGGGTACCTCGTTTGAGTGGGTGCGGTTCTGGTGCTTGGCGCGGTCGGAGGCGTTGGAGAAGGCCTTGTTGCAGCCCTCGTGCTCGCACACGTAGGGCTTCTCTCCGGTGTGGGAACGCAGGTGTGTCTTCAGGTTCTCCAGGCGGGAGTAGGCCTTCGAGCAGCCCTCGAACTGGAAGAAAGTCGGTGGATGGGTGGAGGCACCCCGAACCCAATGCAGGGGAGCTGACCCTGGGGGCCAACCCACCACCTCCTCCCTCTTGCCCTCCCTTCAGGGCTCCACCCGCCCGGTGCACCAAGAAGCATGAAATTTAATGCTAACAATTGCTTTCTGTTATGGTTTGTGTCTAGGTGTCCCCCGAAGCCTCATGCAGTCCTAGGTGGGGGGTTTTCAGAGGTGGCTGGATCTAGAGTGTGTGACGCTGAGATGAAGGCCGTGTGATTACTAAATCAGTCCACTGGCTGGTTTGGCATAGTTTTAGCTGGGATTAAGGGTGTGAGTGCTACATCCGCCCTGGGGGCAGGTAGCCTGGATATAATATAAGGGTCAGAAATAGTCTTATCTTACTCTTGTTGCTTTTGCTGTCTTCCACAGCCATGAACTATTACCCTCTGCCAAGTGCCACCCTGCCTTGAGGCCAACCGATTATGGACTGAATCCTTTACAAACTAAATAAACCCTTCCCCCTTTAATTTTGGGCTTTGAGTATTTTGTCTCAGCAACAAAAGAAAAGTAACTAAGACACTTTCCTTTCCAGGAAACTTGGAAAGGGCTGAGAAGTACACGAACAAACTCAGAGTGCATCAGAGACCTCAACGAAAGAGCTATATTGTAAGTGTATATGTTCATGTTTATATATAGTTACATATTGATAAGCTGTAAGACTCTCAGAAGAAAGCAAAGTGGTAAATCTTTGTGACCTTGAAGTAGGGGAGGTTTCATAGCTGCAACAATAACAACAACAACAACAACAACAACAACAAAACATTGAACTTCACCAAATTTAATTTTTTGTGTTTCAAAGGAAATTATCAAGAAAATGAAGACAACCCACAAAATGGGAGAAATGCTTGCAAATCATGTATCTGACAACAATGTAGCACCTAGGTATATAAAGATGCTTACAACTTAACAAGGAAAAGTAAAGTAGGTAAAAAATGGGCAAAAGATTTTCAGTAGACAGTTCTCCAGACAGGATAAACAAAAGCCCTCTAAGCACCCGCAGTATCATTAGCCATTAGGGAAATGCTAATCAAACCCACAGTGAGACGCCACTTCAGACTCACTAGGACAGCTACAATAAAAAAGACAGGGGATCCCAAGTGTTGGTGAGGATGTGGGGAAACCGGAAGCCTTATACATTGCTGATGAGAATGTGCAATGATTCAACCTTTCTGGAAAACAGTCTGACAAGTCCTCAATTACTGTATAAATGGGCAATTCCATCCCTAGCTATATCTGCCTAAGAACATATGCGAATACGTGTCCACAAAAGCATGCACATGAAATTCGCGACAGCATTATTTGTAATAGCGCCATGCAGAGTACCCACTGATGAATGGGCAAGGAAATGCCATCTAAACGTCCCACAGAACGTCACACAGCAAAAAAGGACTAATCCACGGTTTCATGCTGCAATATGGATGAACCTTAAAAATATGTTAAGCAAGAGAAGCCAGACACAAATGCTAAATACTGCAGATTGCTTTTTTATGAACTGTTCAGCATAGGCCAGTCACGGACAGAGTGCAGATTACTAGCCTCCCAGGGCTGGAAGAAGGACAGGATGGAGAAGGGATGCTAATGTATACAGAATTTCTTTTAAAAGTTAAGAAAAACTTTTGGATGTAGATAGTGGCCACAGTCACCTAACTGTTGATACAGCAAACCACCCAGTTATACATTTTTTTAAAAGGCTGAGTTTTACGGTGTGAGTTTTACCTCAATGCAATCAACCTGTCAACAAAGGTAGCACATTTTACAGAATCTTGGACACTGTCGTTTTCGAGACAATTTGGTTTCAGAGGTATTCCAATGAGAACAGGAGACACCTCCCAGGATCTATGGAATAAAGTCAGCAAGAGGAGCTCTCGGAGGTTCCAGTTGCAGCCACAACAGCGGCCCAGGGCCACCGCCGCTTTCGGAGGAGGAGCAATTTCTGTGCGCTACAAACAAAAAGCCTCACTGCTTAGCGGCACAAGTCCTGTTGCCTCCATCAGAGACACTGTACAAAGCGTCTCATCTGTGTGCTCCCCTTTCTACTTTTCCTAAACCAAAACAGAGACGAGGTGAATTCTAACCCATCATTGCACCGGCTATGAATGGCCAAGGATACTTTCCTCCCTGCAGGTGCTGTGGGACCTGGTCCCTCTGCCCGGTGTCCGCAAACTGTGTTTCGGGGGCACGTTATGTTTCGGGGCTCACGATCACAGGCTGGCAACACCCGCACACCCTCACCATCATCACCAGGTGGCTCACACCTAAAGAGTCTCAGTGAGCGCTGAGATAGCAGCAGGTAAGAGGCCCAAGGCAGGTGGAAAGCCAGGGCAGGAAGAGACAGGATGACCTGTCAGCAAGACCCATCCTGTGCCGCTGCTGTGGCCCATTCACACTGACCTGCGTGCAGGCAGTGCCAGCCAGACACAGCTCCCCTGACGGGGGGACCCTGGGCAGGGACACTCACCGTGCACTTATGCGGCTTCTCGCCAGTGTGCCGCCGCATGTGGACCACCAGCATGTACTGCGCTTTGAAGGGTTTCTGCTCGCGCGTGCAGGCCTGCCAGCGGCACACGAACTCCTTCTTCTCCCCGTGGATGTGCTCATTGTTGATGTGCTGCCAAGGGACAAGCCGCGAGGGTGAGTCTAGGTGCCACCCTGCCCGCAGTGTGCAGTGCGCCCACCGCAGAGAACGCCTGCCTGGCGTCAAGGCCCCGTCTCCATTACCACTGGCCACTCACCCCGCTGGGCCTCGGCTTGTGCCAGGGACTGCTGCGCGTGGTCCTCAGCAGCCCGCTCCTTCTCTGGGCCCCACCACCATGCGCAGAGCATTCTCCTGACGCCCACTGCCACTGTGTGCAGGCCACTGACCCAACCTTTCCATCTAGCTCTCAGGCTAGGCGTATAAGGCGTATGCAAAACATGAGTCAATTTTGTGTTCAGACTTAGGTCCCATTTCCAAGATAGCTCATCATATGTATCTGAAAATCCAAGACCTCTAAAATCTGGAACACTTCTGGTCCCCAAATTTTGGATAACATATAGTCAACACGTATTAAATTAACTTCACACCAGTTTCTTTTTACCCTTCTTAAAATGTGCTTCTAGGAAATGCAGAATTGCACATGCAGCTGCCCCTGGTGGCTTAGAGCCGCTCCTCCCAGATGGCAAAGCTGCCTGAGAACTGGAGGTCAGGCGCTGGCAGCACCTGGTCCTGGAAGACAAAAGCCGTTCAGCCCTCATGCCCCGGCATCGGCCCAGCTGCCACGCATACCAATGCCACCACAGGAGCGAGCAAGATGCACAGTGCTTTGAACTTCCAGAGAGATCTCAGATTAGCTTCACATTCTATTTTTAAAGCCTTTCAAGTGATAAAAATGCTCCCTGACAATGCCTCTCATTTTTTCCTTATTGGTTTACTCAGCAACAAATTGTTAGTCATCAGCAGGGCTCCTGTTCTCTTGCGTGCCTGCACCATCCATCTTCCAGGAGCCAGGGAGGCAGAGCTGGGCTCCCCGGCTGACCAGTCCACTGTTTCTGGGCCACCTGGAGGAAGCCACCTACAGCCACAGGGATAGTCCTGTGTCCCTCTCCTTGGTCCAAACCCCTCTGCCTTGGCTGAAGAATTCCCTGCCTGCATCCTGCAGCTAGCGTCTGTAGCACAGAACACATATCTCACACCCCCACCTTTGTACTTTTGCTTAAATCCAGTTCCAGATAGAAGTATTGCTCCTTCCTCCTTCAGTCTGATCTGATCTGTCCCGAGACCCACAGCTGCAACTGCCCCTTCTCCAGCCCAAAGAAGTGGTACAGGTTGAAATGATCTTTGAGTGCCAGGAGGAATTAGTATGGTCCCTGGCTCACAGGTTCTCTTCAGGTACAGTGACTTTGCTGGGAAATTCTGGTGTCTTGGGTTAGAATTTGGAGGGGGAAAGCCCAAACCCAAAAGAAACTTGCTGTGTTTGAGAGCAAGTTGCTGGAGAAGAGAATGTGGAGGGAAGTGGTATGTCCTGAGTGCCAAGCTCAGAGAGTCTGGGAGAAGTGAGCTCTTCGGGATGGCTTCTGAGTATGAACAGGAGGGAGGGAGTGTGTGTGTGTGAGTGTGCGTGTGTGCATGAATGTGTGTGCATGTATATTGGGAGCAGTTTGTTCCTAAATAAATTTAAGTTCTTTTCTGGATGGAAAACAGATCTACCCAGAGCTGATGTGGGCAAGAAGGAGGGAGCTACTGAATACAAAACACTTGCTATGTGCTTAATCCTTCCCTGCCCAGAACCACTCAGCCAGCTGTGGTAGAGCCAGGGCTGCAGCCAGGCAATTCACACAGAGCCCCTCCTCCCCTGCACATGCTGCCTGGCCCCTGTGACTGCCACCATCATGGATGTGGCTGCATGAGCTCGCAGTGAGAACCAAGGAGCAATTCCTGAGAGACACAAGGTTCTGCAGCCTCTCGGACAGCCTGGACCATCAGAACCCAGCAGTCTGAAGCGGCTCCCGCCCTGATGTGGGTATAGAAACCTGTCTGCACCCATAGTCAGTGTGTATATGTGTACAGTCTCCAAAGGGAACTATCGCCTTCCTCTGTGGGAAAAACAGCTTACCAGTTTCAGAGTCGAGTTTGTAATCATATAGAGGCCGGCTGGCTTAACAAGTCTTACTTCCCTCTATGCGCTGGCAGCCAAGAAGTGTAGGGAAAAGAGGTGCATGTGGACTGCAGCTCAGAGCAGCTGGCTTTTAACACCAACTTTCCTCCTGGCTTCACTTCGCTCTTCCCTTTTCCCTGATTTTCTCATTTATTTATTTTCTTTTGTCATCTATCTATCTATCTATCTTTGGAAGTTTCCTCATAGAAATAGGGAAAACACATTCAAGGTATAATTGAAAAGTTTAGATTAAAAAATTATTGCAGTAGACACATTGCTATTAATCCCCCTCAAAATACTCTGCCTCAATTTGAACACATCCCATTGTTCTTGGTATTTTCTGAAGCAGTTCTGGAAGTCCTCTTTCTTGAATGTCTATAGTTGCATTGCATGACTGCCTCAATACCCCGAATTCATTCGAATGTTTACCATTTAGGGTCATTTTGGCTTTGGGGAAGAGCCAGAAGTTGCACAGCACCAGATCTCGTGAATAAGGTGAATGAGGACGCACTGTAATGTTTTTATGAGGCCGCCATTCCATTGGATGGCACTTGGCAACAGCTTGCATTGTATTTTTGATCATAACTTGTAAAGACACCTATGAATGAGGACTTTCGGAACTGCTTTATAAAATGACAAAAATGAGGGGGTAAATTTTGTTCAAAGTGAAACAGTATTTTAATGGGAATTAAAAACACCATGTCTTTCACATGGTGTTTTTAAAACATTTTAATTTCTACTGTGGTTTTTGATCAGTCCTTGTAAGTGATCGTGCCTCCTGCTTGCAGAGAACACGGACCCAGCCTCTCCTGGGGCCAGCTCTTCCAGCCCCTTCTTTCTGGTAGAGGCCTAAAAGACTCATGGCCCTGTGTGACCGTGACTCTGCCCCCTGGGCAAGACACTGGAATGGAGCCTTACGTGCACCAGCTGCTCTTGGGTGTCATACTCCTTGGTGCAGTCTTCCCAGTGGCAGTTTGTCTCATAGATGACCACCTCCGCCTCCTGCTTACACTCATCCCTGTCCAGGTCCTCCTTGAGGTCAGCCAGCTGCTCCTGGGGGAGAAAACCACACTCGCATAAGCCATGTCCAGGACCTGGCCCTGATGAAAAGGCACCGTTAGCTCCGTGCAGTCGGTCCCAAGATTCTGGGCTGGCCCATGTGTGGCCACCCATACTCACACAGGTACACATGCAGTGCATGCACGCACATATGTACACATGTACACACATGTGCGCGCACACACACGCACACACAATCATCAGCTTTTCCAGGCCCTGTCCATCCACAGCTCTTCTTACCAGGCAGCTGGCCCATCACTCCTCTCTAACACTGGCTCAGAACAGCTGTCATACCCCAGTCTCCTCCCACAGCGGGACAGGAGGAAAAAGGGCAGCAACTTGCTGGCTTGGTTTGGTTTCTAATGTGGGGGGCGAGGGTGGGCCCCAAAGGCACCAGGAGTGGGGACATGTATGTCTTTAAGGACCACTCCTTGCTGGGGGCGAGATAAAACACGCTCCTGCTGTTTGGGATGGTTCCTTACAGACTGTCCTCACCTCCGAGGCCTCAGGAAGCAGCCGGATCCACACACGTGACGGTGCTGAGCTCTGCAGAGTCCTGCGGAGCGAATGTGCTCCGGCACATCTGTCCAGTACGACTGACCCTGCAATAGCTCTTCAGCCTGGGCATCTGCATTCCTGCACTACAGCTGGGGAAACTGAGGCTCGGGGAAAGGCTGACTCGCCCTTTTCTTTTTCCTTTTTTTTTTTTTTGGTGGCACCGGGGATCGAACTCACAACCTTGCACCTGTCAGACAGGCGCTTAAGCCACTGAGCCAAACTCCCAGCCCTGGTTTTTTTTTCAGGCAGGTTAGCACTCAAGCCGGCCTCGAACTCAAAACGCTCCTCCTACCTCAGGCTCCCGAGTGCTGGGATTAAATCGCCCTTTTCAGATCACAGAGCTGATCTGTGGCAAACTCATTCTGGACTTGAGTCTCCTGACCACAGTGGGGCCACACAGCCGTTTCAAGGAGACGAAGGAAAAGCCCCAGATCTCAGGGCTGTCCCCACCCAGCCAGTGCTCTCGTGGAGCTGGCCAGGGCAGCCTCTGAGTACAAGACCCGGGCAAGCCCAGGAGTCGGAGCAGGAAGACACCGACCTCGGGCTGAGGAACAGGCTGTGCAGGGCTCACAGAACTACTCAGGGACTCCCTGGCAGTCCTCTGGTCTGCCAGGCAGGCTCGGAACAGAGACAAGCCTTCAAAGACTTAGTTTACAACTCAAACCACTTTCAAAAACAACAGGGAAACATTTTGTTTCTTCAAATAGCTTCTGGGGAGCTGACATGTACAGTGCGGGCTTGGAGGGGTGACTGCCCCCCATAACATCCTGGGTCTGGGGACTTAGCCACGCTGAGTCCCTTCTTAGGAGAGGCAGAAACTAGCATCAGGACACTCTGTGACCCGAAGAATCATATACCTGACTGATTTTCCACGAGGGTACAAAGAGCTCTTCTAAGAGAGCTTCTGGTTCATTCTCTGGGAGCTGCCTTTCAATTAACGCACTTTCTCTGAGAAGGAAAATGAAGACATGTACAGTGACTCACTTACTGGGCCCAACTGGGACCCTGCAGACTGGGCCATGAGGGGCTATTTGGCTTCCAGAGCTTCAGCAGTGGAACCACCTGGGGGTGCTGCTGAAGTGCGACCATGGGGCAAGGGGATGAGAGGGTCTTCTGATGCCTGCTCTGCACTTGAAGAAAAATGGGAAGTAGATTTATGATTTCCATATGCTACAGACTCTGCTCCCTTCAGACAAGGGCGGAAGCGGATGGATTGATGTGCAGGCAGACGGGAGCCCTGCAGGGGGACGGGCCCCTGGCTGAGCAGGGCATCACCCTGGCCTGCAACCGTGAGAGCTTCAGCACTAATAAAAGCCAGCCCACACAGCAGCATGCGGAGTGACAGGAAGACCACCTCCTCACAATACAAGGCTTTCAGTGCTGGGCAGGAAGGGGGCCTCTGCGGCTCACCTGGGCTGCAGGGTGGTCACAGGGCCCCACTGGTGGGTGAGGTGTGGGCCTCCCAGTGTTCAGCATCTGCCTCCTGTTCTGTCCCCGCCATCCCAGCTTGTTTATCTTCCCTGGCTATGTGCTGTCCTCATCAATTCCAGCAGCCCTCAATGATGGCCAGCCTCGTGGAAACCATGCATCATGCTGAGACTGGGTTTGGTGTCAGCAAGGGGAGGAGAATTTGTCACCAACCCCTCTGTTTGCCTGACAATAGCAGGACCTAATATTTCATGAAAATTAAGTGCCCAGAGCATGCCCGATGGTTTACAGTCTTGATAAAGGATGGTCTGGCAGATGCGAGGAGACAGGGACAAGAGATCCTAAACATCCTTGACGGTCATGCTGGGGACTCGGGAGTAGCAAACGAAGACTGGGCCACCATGCGATGGCTGAGGGGGCAGTCAGGAGACTGACCTAGGAGAACAGGGGGCACGCTGTGCCCTTAACCCCGCAGGCTCCTGTCAGCCGGCTGGGAGCATTAGAAGTGGCAGGGTTCCCCGAGGGACCTGCCCAAGGCCTCTGGGGCTGTGGGTTGCTCTGTTCCTCCATCTCCCTACAGAAATCACCCTCCCCTCCAGCTCTGAAGTGACCCAGGAGCTAGGCTGAGCACGAGAGTGAGTACAAGGAGGCCCAGTGACAGTAAAGATGGCCGGGGGTGAAATTCCGGGAGAGAAGGCAGCCTTGAGGAGCCTGAGCTGTTCAGAGGACGTGAGCAACTCACTTTGCTGGGGTTTATGTTGCTCATGACTGAAGTGCGAGGGAAAGATGGCTACAACCTAAGACAAGGCGGGAGAGGTGGAAGGTCATTCATTCATTCATTTATGGATTCATTCAAGACAGGTTTGATAAGCACGTAGTATGTGAGAGTTCTGGGGACCTAGCAACAAGATGTGTGAACTCACCCCAGCCTCTTGGATGCATCCTTCCATTCATCCATCCATCCACCCCTCCACCCCTTCACCCCCTTCCACCCACCCATCCATTTTCACCACCAGGTGAAATGCTCAATAGTAGCAAACTAGGAGTTTGGCCCGAACGCAGCCCACGAGCAGTGAGAGCAGCCAGCAGGTTACCTGCGTCAGTCCCAGCGGGGAGGCCGGCCGCAGGCCCTCGGCCTCAGTCTTGACCTTGCTGCGCTTGTGAATGGTGACGGGGTTCACAGTGCTGCTCACAGCCGATTCACTGCTCTGCTTGTTCTAGGGGAGGGGTGCAGAGGACAGCTCGTCACGCAGGTGCAGGGCAGGGACAGCCCATATTCAGCGTGGGATTGACCTCCAGAACCTCACCACGTTGACAGCCCGGGTCAACCCCATGGTGATGTCTCAGAAACTGAGTCCCTTAGCCCTGCTTTCCAGCCAGGAGCACCCCCAGGGGAGCCGGGGTCACAGTTGCCAACATCTCCCTCTGTGCAGCTGCTGCTTCGCTCCCCAAGAGGTGGTAAGAAATGTTGGGCCTCCTTGCTCCTTGCTCCGGGAGCAGGGGATGAGTGCCTGGTCCCTTGGTGGAAGGGCCTGCGGCTGCAATTTGAGATGACACCTGAAAAGCTGGCAGCGACTGTCTGGGGCAGTGCTAGGAACCACTTGGAGCTCTGGGACGCAGGGCTTTCTGCAGGTGTCCTGTCTTCCTCCTTGAGATATGGCCACTTCCAGGTGTGTCAACTGCCCAAGGGTGGCCCGGGATGGGCGCTTCCCCTCTGATTATCATCATGAGTGCTCCCCAGGACCTGGAGTTCAGGAGGGGCTGTGTACACACAGGAGCTAGTTTACAAGCACAAGGACCCAGCCTAGGTGGCAGGTCCCCCTTCACAGGTGAGTTAGCTCAGGTTAAGATATTCTCTGCTTTCGGGCAAGCTAGGAACCAGTCTGACTGTTTCCAAAGCCTGTGCCTGTCCTTTATACTGCCTCGTTCCTATAAATCCAGGAACTCTTCTGCAATGCAGACCCTCATTTGCTGCCAGATACTGGTGGCATCTAGTGCACACCAAGCACCACTCTGCTAGGAGGCCCTGCATGCCAAAGGCCTGTGGGAAGGATTGAATAAGGTCTATGAAAGCCTGTAGGAAATGCATGCTCTACAACAATACTGTATATTACTGCTGTTATTACTGTTCATTCATCTGTTTATTTCCTGTACTGTGCATGGAGTCCCTAGATAGGGCCTGGTCTCAGGTACTGCAGGGTTTCTTTGCCCACTCATGTTTATTGGATAGGAGGAAGCTGAATTGTGAGCTCAGGGCCCCTGTCCAACCTGAAGCCCTTTCTATAATGCAGCCTCTATCTAGAAGATATCCCACGGCCAGCCCGCAGCCCAGAGCTCTCCACCAGTCCCAGTGTGGGGTGGCAGGAACAGCCCTCATGGGGCAGGATTAGCTCCTGTGCCCTGTGCCCACCTACCTGGCTGGCGTCGCTCGGACAGTTACTGCTGCTGCTGCTGAGCTGGGTGGGTGCAGTGCTGATGGAGGTGAGGGCCATGGGCTGCTGGGCCAGGAAGGTGGGTGAGGGCTGGATCAGAGGTGGTGTGTGTCCGAAGGCTGAGCCCAGGCCCCGCTGCTGGCTCAGGATTTGCTGGTAGGCCACAGGGTTGATAGGATGGGGGAAGGTGAAGGCTGGGCTGCAACAAAAGGAGACAGAGTGGGCAGCGCCTCTGTTAGGCAGATACTTCCTGGGCAGAGAGGACCCTGCTTGAGGATCGAGATGGCCTTGGCAATGGTCATGCTAACTGCACCACCACTGTGGCTCTGCCTCTTTCTAGAGCAAGCAGTGGCTGCCCACTGCCTGTCACTCAGCCATCATTCCTATGCTTCGTCCCCAGAGCACTGATGGCACACCTTTCAGAGACTGAGCACCAAACTGCAACGCAAAACCCAGTTATTTATCACAAAGTGACAACACTGTAATTGAGTCTGATACTGGGGTTTCAGTTTAGAAAAACAACTCTACATTAACATCTTTTATCCTAAAAGAAAGCCACGATAACACGCATGCTGTTGGTTCTCCACCACTGTCCTAGACTCCGCCCCAGGGTGCAGCCTTCACCCCGGCAGGCTGCAGGCTCAGCAGGTGCCAGATTCCACCACCTCCTCCCGCCCTGGCCTCCCCACCGCGCTGACACCTGAGACGCGCCCCTGCATCACCGCTCTGTCGCTTGGACCCAACTTGGCCTCCGGAACCTGTTCTCCTGCTCCTCACCCACACCCTGGCAGGCAAGGCTCACCTGAGGGCACCTGCGGACAGGTGCCCATAGGAGCCACTGGCTGCTGAGCTGCTGCGTGAGTTGTTGATGTAGGCCACCAGCGAGTTGGGTGAGGTCCGGATCATCCGCTGCAGGTCAAGGCTGGCATCTGACAGTGGAGAGATGGACAGCGCCCGCTTGCGGCTCAGGCGGGGGGTCACCCGGGGGCTGGAGAATCGGGACACTGCACAACAGCCAACAAAAGGCGCGTCAGCATCACCTGTATTGGGGGAAGGGGCGATGGCATTGGGAGAGGAAATGGGGATGGGTAGGGGGGCACAGGAAGAGCCTATGAAGACAGTCTAGTGGGAGGATAGTCTAATAATAATGGGAATTATGGCTGTAGGGTACTTGGGCAAAGGATGAACTCTCTCCTGGACTCAGTTTATTCATCTGTAAAACAGGCTGATCAGCACAGGGTATGGGGAAGACCTGAGAAGCCAGCCTTAGGTCGAGAAACTCAAACCCCCTTCTCCGTTCCAGTTCTGCCCCAAGGGTAGCCATCATAGTTTCAATGTGGAAGGTCGACCAGATGCACGTGTGTTAGAGTCTGGGCCCTAGTTGAGCACTCTAGAGAGATGGTGGAGTCTTTAAGAGGCAGCGTCTCCTAGGAGTAAGTTAGGTCACTGGGGATGTGGCCTCAAAAAGGGCGTGAGGTAAGCAGTTTTGCCCCACCACATGCTCCTGTCATGATGTGCTGCCTCATTACAGGCCCAAAAGCAACAGGCCAGTAGGCCATGGACTAGAACCTCCAAAAGGGGGCCCAAATAAACCTTTCTTCTTAGAAGTTGATTTTCTCATGAATTTGTTATGGTGACAGTCATTACCCTGGCTTTTTGCACCCAGCTTAATGTTGTCTATTTTTGACTTTATGTAAATGAAATACAGTTCTTCTTTATGTCTGGATTTGTTGCTGTTATGTGTGGCAATAACTCACTTGTTCTTACTGCTGTGGAGAATTCCACAGGGAAAAGCAAGTGTTCAGTGTGAAGCATTCCAAAGTCATGGATCATGTTGCAACCAGGGTCACACCAAAGTCTCCCCCACACCTAGACAGGGCATTTGCCAGGCAGAGACCTGGATGGCTGCCCTCACGCTCTTAGCACGATGCCCGAGGGACTAGGAAAGCTGGGGAGGGGCAGTGGAAGGGGCAACTGACAATGTGTAGCTGTGCTCATACATTGAACCCTCCAGTTCTGAGGTAGCCTGGGGCTTGGGGACCCTGCTGCTTTGAGTGTGCACACCACATTCCTATGCACATTTGTGCACATGTATGTAGGTACACACACCACCCATGCACATGCACCCGCACACAGACACGCATGTGCGCACACACATTCCTGCCCCAGCTGGATACTCTTTGGGCATGTTCTTATTCCCATGGGCTGCTGACACCCCCACCCCTTAGGAAGGGAAGAAGGTCTGTCCCAGACCAGGGCCCACCCACTACAGCTCCAGGCTACTTCTGCTTTTTTACAGCCCCGCCCCTTCCTCAGGATTCTGGATCTCTCACCCGACACAGTGGCTTAGAAATTGTCTGCTACTCAGTGGCTTAAGCGCCTGCCCTGGCAGGCGCAAGGCTGTGAGTTCAATCCCCGGTGCCGCAAAAAAAAAAAAAAAGAAATCGTCTGCTAACATCACTGGGTAAGTCTACCCACCAAAGTTTTGGCCCATCTGGACCTTCCTGAGTCTGTTTCCTCTTTCTAAAGAGGTCCAGTCCCTGTGCAGGCCTCCAGGGCTGACGTGGATCAGGTGGCACCGGGAGGCTTTGTGAGCACCTGCATGGAGCAGTGACTCCTGTGACCACTGGGCCCTGTCCACCAGACGCCCTTCGGTGGCCTCCGGGTTCCCGCAGGATGGGGGCACTGCCTGACAACTCTGGTAGCTGCTCAGACAGTGTCTGCACTGCCCATCCTGCCTTCCTCCTGCCTGCCTGGTCAGACCTGTAGGGACAGCACTGGCCGCTCTGGCCAGGGCCTGCCTCCCTTGGCTTCCTCTTGTGGTCCTTGTGGCTGTTTGCTCTTGGGGTGCTTCTGACCCCCTCGGACCTGCTGGCCTTGGGGTTATGCTTACTCGTGCATGTGCGGGTGTCGTGTCCCCACTCCTGCGGGGCACCAAGTGCAGGGTGGGTGGCTGTGAATCTTTGAGGCCCCAATCCACACCCATGGCCTCTAGAAGGCCTTGGAGCCTTGGGAAGTTGATGCCTTCGGGTCCCTGCCGGGCCCATTATGGCCTCCCTGGGGGTGGAGCAGGGTCCTGCGGATCCTGGGCAAGTCCCTTTACTGCTGGGTCACAGAAACAGAGAATCTATGGGTTGGAAAGGGTTTGTGGGGTTTTCTCTCTTAACTTCCTCCTTCACAGACATGGGGAGTCAGAGGCCACAGTGGGGAGTAGACAGCAGCAACGAATGAAGGGGATTAGGGTGCAGGGGTGCAGACCTGGGTTGGAGGAGAGGCCAGTGGGGGTGAGATGGGGGCAGGGTATAGCCAGGGCACTTTGGCTGGATCCATAAATCAGCTGTTGAAAATGTAGAAACTTTACTGATGGCCTAAGCCTAAAAAATGGGTCAACTGCCAGCTCTGAGGTTGTAACCCAATGGGGTGACAGATGTGGGAGCGGTCTGTGCATTCCAGAAAGGCAGTTTTAACTGTCCAAGGCCCACACCCTCTGCTTTGTACATATCCGTGTCAACCAGAGGCGTTAAATGACTTGGAGAAAGCTCCCATTGGAAGAAAAAGTTGAGCTAATTAGAGTACACTTTTCTCTACCCATCCCTGTCAGCTACAGTCTTCGTGGCTGAATGCTTATTCTGAAGGGCTCTGAGAACCCGGGCTTGCAGACCTCCAGCAGGCCAGGTGGTGGAGGTGCTATGGTTTGGCTGTGTCTTCCAGACACTTACATACTGGAAGCTTCATCCCCCAATTCATAAGTTGACTGCATTTAGGTGTGGGACCTTAGGGAGGTAATTAGGGCAAGGTAAGGTCATGAAGGTGGGGTTAGTGGTTTTATAAGAAAAGGAGAGACCCCACCTGGCACACTCGTTCTGTCTTGTCACTGATAGCCCTGCCACATTATGATTAGGAAGGAAGCGCCAACTAAGTACCACCACATTCTTGAACTTCCCAGCTGCCAGGACTGTGAGCTAAATAAGCCTTGATTCTTTATGAGTTTTGTTATAACAACACATAACGGCCTAAGGCAGGTGGATACAGAGAAAGTGTTCCAGAGATGCTTCTGGGACTCTGGGTTGTTTTGCCCCCCAGAGGACCCAAGTGCGTGGTAGGTGACTTACTCAGTCAACCACTCCTTTCTGTTGTTGCAGAAAGGACCCCAGCCTCGATGCCTGAGGATACGGGGATGCACAGGCTGCCAACCAGGCAGCCCCCCTTCCCTGAGCCTGAGATCTGAACAAGGGTGCCAGAGAGCAAGCAGACCCTTGCGCCAGCATGTGTCCCTGGCATGTGGCATTCAGCTAAGTCCTGATTCTGAATTCTTGAGTGATTAACAACACATTGACAGCCACAGTTTAGTGACAGGCAGGCTTGCGGTCTCATTTTGAGCTATCATCTTCTGATATCAGCATTACAGATAAGGAAACTCGGTATGGGAGGGAAGAGACTTGTTCTGAACCCAGGTCCAAAGAAACCCTGCTGTGTGGATCTTCTGGGGACTCAGTGTCCACTCTGTCTTCAGATGGTGAGAGAGACCCAGACCCAGAAGGACGCTCCCTCCCTGAGACAGCTTTTGACGTCTGCTTAGAACTGCTGAGGAACAGCAGCCCAGCTGGCCTGGCCTCTGTCTGAACAGTGGCGGCTCCAAGTCAGCACGGCTCCTCCACTCTCCTCTCCTGCTCTGGGCCCGCCCAGCACCCACACAGCAGCATAGCAGGAGCCCTGGTGTCAGCCGAGGCCTCCTCCCTTCTCTTGCTACAGCCGAGCCTGCCGAGGTGGGCTCCTCATTCCTTCCCCAAATCCCCTTCTCTCAAATCCACTACTCGGCCCCGCCTACTGGACCCTTTAGCTAACTGCTGCCCAAACCACATTCCTTATTTTGGAAGGCTTTCCAACCTGTAAATCGGATAGTGTCTCTGTCCCCTCCCCACACTTTCCAAAGCTCCCCACTGCAATTATGACAAATGCCCATTACTACTGCAAAAACGCCTACTTAGCAGCCCTGGAAGGAGTGGGACCGCGTCGCGCCTCACACAGGGCCTTTGCATATACAACTTCCTCTGCCTGCCGGCTCCTCCCTCTCAGGTGCTCAGACCTCAGCGAAGTGGTCACCTTCTGCAGGAGGCCTTCCCCAGACTCCTGAATTGGGCAGATTTTCCCCGAGGGCAGGCTTTTCTCTCCAAACGAGAGCCACACTGGTACATCTGCGTCTCCTGTGTGGTTACATGCTTGCTTCTCTCTCTCTCTCTCCCCCGCCCCCACCCCCGGCCTTATGAATTAGGACACTACTCCTTCCTTTCTGACCCTTGCATCCCTGAAACTCAAATACGACACTCACTTGCAGTGAGCCCAGGTGAACCAGCCATGCGCTGAGCAACGGGCACAGCCATGCCATGCTGGGGGCCAAAGTCACACCACCAGAGCTGGCTCCTGCTGAAGGGCCTCCCCCACAGCAGAGCCAGGGTCGGTGGCGCCTGGGGCCAGGAGGCAGGTATATGGACGCCAAAGCACTGCCTCTGTGCTACACCCTGGGTGGGAGAGAGGCTCTCGGGAGAGAGGACTATGAGGTGAAAGGAGCGGCAGACAGACAGATGCACGCATGACACGAAGGCCACAAGGGCCCTGTGCACCAGCCACCCTCCAGCCTGGCACTCAGGCCTTCCTTGGGGCACAGGAGTAGCACCCCAAGCTCTTCTTTCCCCATCTACCATTGGGGCAGTGTGGCTTATTTTGCAGTTTGTGGGAGAGATACATCCAGAGTGCCGGGGATCACGCCAACAGCCCTGCAGACCGTCCCAAATGTCACGGGAGCTGGGAGGGCGGTGTGGTGACAAGGTAGGTCTCTGGTTAATAATGAAGGAAAGGACAGAAAGTCTAGGGAAGATGACAAGGCCACACAGAAATACAGCTGTCACTACACATTCATTCACTGGCTTCCACCTGAGCGCGCTCGAAGCTTCTAGGTTCTTAGTTTCTGATTTCGGCCATTGTCAATCCCTACTTCAAAGTCAGGTGCAAAAGTCTTTGGATCTTCCCAAAGACTTCTGTTGCTCACAAACAGAGTGGCAGATGGGGAAATAAAAGGACACAAAAAAGCTAACATCCTTAAAGAAGAAACACACTCATCTTTGTCGCACATTAAAAAAAAAGCCTTTGCTGATAATCCTTGGCTTCCCACTCTCCCGGGCACCCCTAACAAGAGGAAACAGGCCAAATCTGACAGTGATATTCATCTCTGTTATTCCCACACCTCGAGGGAAATATGTTTATTAATGCACCTCTTCCCTTGATAAATTACTAAATAGGAAGAAAAGCCTGGCACTCATTTCCTATGGCTTCGCCTGTGATTTATAGCTGGGGACTGGCGAAGCCACGGCTTCTCTTCATCTGTAGATGCACCTGTTCTAACACGGGGCAGCCACCGGGTGACCGGCCGTCTGCCTGCCCTCACCTGGGCAGATGTCCGACACCACCTGCTCCTGTCGCCACCTGACTCTGCCCTGTCTCACCCACTGGGTCTTCTTTTTTTTTTTTTTTTTTTTTTTTGGCTCACGCCCATTTGTTCATTCCTGCAGCCTCAAGAGTACACCAGGCTGCTGCAGGCACTCTGAGATCATGAGCACGGAGAACTCCGGGCTCTGCCCTCACACAGCTCCCTGTCTGGGTGAGAGATGAAAGTGGTATCTTCGGTGCCAGACTGATCCACAGGGGGCCACCTAGTCAGGAATCCCCGGGGAGCCCCAGCATGCTCAAGAGGAGGACTCGGGCAGACCAGGCTTTCACCCTCTGGAGCCCTCTGCACTGGGTGGCTCTGGGCAAGCTTCTGGCTGTCTCTGAGCAGGAACTCAGGCAGAGGATGGGCCACCTGCATGTACCCCCCTCAAGATCTTGTGGGCCGGTGGCCATGGTCTCATGCCTTGTGCAGGGTAGGCTTCTGTGGAGTTGGAGCTAGGGCCTCCCCCTGCTCCAGGGTCTGTGGGTCCAGGATCCTGGGCTGAGGGACACCAGCAGGGAGCTTTGCCCCGGTGCAAGGACCCAGGAGCCTTCCCCATACCCATAGCCTCCTCAGCACAGGGCTGGGATGCACCTTCCCTGGGGATGGAAGGCCATGGCCATGGCAGGGCTGCTGTGCCCTGAACCCTTGCAGTGCCCCCTGGCTGGCAGGGAGGTCAGCCGCCTGCAGGTCTCTTCTGTCCACCTTGAGGACCTCAACCTGCCCACACTCAGCTGTTCACAGCTCTTCCCTTGTGTCCGCCTGCTTTTGGGGGAACTAAGAGTCTGGGGCATGGAGCGAAGAGGCGCGGGTTGAGGGCACCAGTCATTTGGGAGTTATGTGATGAAGACAGGGCCAGGGTCCGGGCCAAGTTTCCCCCTGGGAAGGGGCTTCGCAGTGCTGGCCTGGGAGCCCCTCTGCCCGTAATGACCTCCAGAAGACTGCTCTCCGGCACTTGCAGCCCTGGTCTCTACCTCAGTCTCCCCTCCTGCCAAGACTGGGGCTGGACTCCCTGCCTGACTTGCGTCTCTGGCAGCCCCTGCACCATCCTGCCTCTCTGTAGAATGATCAATGTAACTGGTTTGTGAGCCCCCCTCCCCCCAGATCCACAGGCAGCATAAAGAACGGGTGTCACAATGGAGGTGACATCTGAGTCAAATTAGTGTCAATATGACAATAAAATATACAGCTCGGAGGAAATATGGGCTGTATACAGACAGCATTTCAATCGGAAACATTTCCATCTTCCCAGTGTGGTGGGGGTGGGGAGGGGAGGACACGGCTGCCGCAGTACTGTGGTTAAATCACTGATGTTCAACACCTAACGTGAGAAGATGCCATTTTAGGGCCCAGATGACAACTAGTGAATTCTCCGCTCTCCACTGGGGAACACCCTTGGATTCTGACTGATTCTCTGTCCCCTCCCCACGTGGCATTACTCTCTGGCCTTCCTCCTCAAGTCAGGCCCTAAACAACACAAGGACACGGGCCTTTCCAACTCCCAGGGGCTGGAGAGGGTGGGCTCACTCGGGAGCCAGCATCGCCCTGTCCTGCTACATCCCGGCTTGGGCCCAGGGAGAAGGCGGAGCTGGACTGTGGAGCCCTGGGCCCCTTCCCAGAGGTCTGGCTGGCCTCATGTCTTCCCCCACACTGCAGTGCTCCCCACACGTGGGGTCTGGGCATGGGCCAGGTAAGACGATGGTCGGTTCCACGGCAATGAGATAGGACATTCTCCTCAGAGAAGGTCAAGATTTCCATGCCAGGAGAAGATACAGAAGTTCCGTTTAAGGTCTGTTTATTTAATCTGAAAAGGTAAGTCAGTTACAATATTAAGTATGCCATCATGTAATTGGCACTTGGCTGACTTGTAACAGCCCAGGTCATTCATGTGTCAACGGGGGACAAGGTGCCGCAGGCCGAGCCCGCCGGGCCTTCCTCTGCGCCTGCCCAGCCGGCTCCCCTGCCTGGCCGGTCCCGCCTCTGCGCCTGTGACCCACTGAATGACTGCACGTGTGTGGTGAGGTGGACCGAGAAGGCCTGTTCTTCTCGGCTTCCCAGGCGCTCTCAAGGGCCCTTGTACCTGCGTAGAATTCGCACATCAAGGCCGTGCCTGGATGACTTGCTGGTGTGCATGTATACCCCCTCAGAGACCAGAACCCTCCTTCGGGGGGTTTCTGGAGCCAGACAGCTAGTGCCTCGTGATGGCTGGCTCCCTGCCTCTGGGAGAATGCCGAGCGGAAGGGAACTTGGTGGAAAGATCCACTCCGTCTCTACTGCAGGGACTGCAATTCCCAGAGGGACTCCACAGACCCACACGGCCAGGACCTGCTGAAAACACAGGAGCTGGCAGGGCCCATGTCAGCCGCCCTGGCTCAGGGGTGGACGGGGCTGGGGGAGGGCCCAGAGGGGGGTCTCGCTCTGCTGGGCTCACTCCTGGGCGGAGAGCCCCCGCATTGTGTTCAGAGTCTCAGACACGCCTCTGAGTGGCACACGGATACACAGTGGAAGTGCCTACCATATTGTAAAAAATGGGGTTAAAGGTCTGCCTTAAACTTGTTTGAAATGGATTGAAGTTATAGCCCAGTGGTACGGCCCATGCTTAGCATGCAGGGGTCCCTGGTTTCAACCTCTAGAACAAACAAAAAAAAAAAGAAAAAGAAAAAAAAAAAAAAAAAAAAAAAAAAAAAAAAAAAAAAAAAAAAAAAAAAAAAAAAAAAAAAAAAAAAAAAAGAAAGAAAAGAAGAAGAAGAAGAAAAGAGAGAGAGAAAGAGAAGGAAAAAAACCCTGTTTCTGAAACAAAGTGCACTAAGTGGTGACAAATGCAAATGATCGGAGATGCTCTGATCTTGGGTGACAATAGATTAGGAAACATAAAACTGCTTTTTCTTGAAAAATCATAGTTAAGGGGCCGGGAGTGTGGCTCAGTGCCTTAAGCGCCTGCCCTGGTAGGCGCGAGGTTGTGAGTTCAATCCCCGGTACCGCAAAAAAAAAAAAAAAAAAAAAAAATCATAGTTAAGGACAAATCCCCACCCTCACCTCATGACTGAGGGAGCAGCTGACACCCGCGTTCAGACCAGCTCTGGAGTCTAGCAATGCTTTAGAGGGAGGCGGGGAGCAAGAGAGTGGGGGCGTGATGAGCCCGGCGGCACTGACGTCGGCTGGGAGTTCTCCTGCCCACCCAGGAGCTTGCCACCTAGCGGGACCGATGGCCTTGGCCTTCCGGCTGCTCAGAGACGCTCAGCCCCCCAGGGGCTGCCCAGGGCCCAGTGCCCTGGAGAACAAAGCTGCTCCCCAGCCCTCTTCCAGGCTGCCGGCCAGCCTGCAGCTGCCCTCCCACCACAGCTGTCTCTGCACCAATTAGTGTGCAACTTTCTGTTCCAGTTCCTCTGCAACTGCCACGCCCTCCCTGCCCCTGCCAGACGTGGGCCTGCCATCTCCTTACTCAGAAGGCGAAGCACTGGCTAGCTAAGACCGGGGAGACTTGGAACCTGCTGGGGACCCTCAGAGCCCTGGGACCCCATTCAGGTGGTGACCGGAAGAGGTCTCAGACCACCATGTGGGAATCAGTGTGGCAAACCAGTGGGAACTGGTGCCACAGGGTGGCGAGGTGCTTGGGGACCTTCAGTTCCCCCGGGAGGCAGCAGCGAGGCTGGGGGGCTGAATCCCAGAGTGGCAAGATGAAAGGCAGAGCCGAAAAGGTGGCAAAGAACGCACTGGCCAGGACAAGGTGACAAGCCACACTTGGCAGGCCTGAGGGACAGTGTGGATGGGGAACCAGCAAGGAAAATGTGGCCAAGGAGGGCCTCTGTCTTGGGCTCAAACAGTAGATGGACAGAGGTATAGACAACAGACACAGAACTCTACAAGCGAAAAAGGGAGTTGCTTTGAAAGGGGGAAGAGGATACTTGAAAAAAAGAGACCACAGCTAGCATTAATTGAGCACATACCGTATGTGCCAGCGCTGGGTCACATGCAGAGTGTGTTTAATTCACCTTAGTGTTCACCCGAGGAGGCACAAGGACTACATCATTGGCTCCTATCAGTCCCAGGCAGGACAGAGAGAGGAAGACACGAGCTGAGGAGGGAGCCAGCCCCGCAGCTGAGGGACAGAGCCAGGGAGGGAAGCGGCATCAGCAGAGACGTCCAGAGGAGACAAGACATCAGCCCGGCATGAGGGAAGTGAGACAGAACAGGAAGGCTGGGAGCAGAGCAGAGCAAGGGCCCCCCGAGTCCTACAGACCTGCAGCCCACCAGCGCCGTCCAACAGCCACAGCCTGCATGGGCCAGAGGGCCCGGAGCTGCCCCGCAGGCAGGGATGCCCCATGCAGGCCTCTGCTTCCTCCTGCCACAGGCCACTGTGGGCGGCAAGGCTGCCCGAGCAGGGCTTGAGGAGACGCACCTCTGCAGGCCGGCCTGGGGGGACGCACACCCAGCCACCGCTGGGCAGGACCTGGAGCAGCATCGACGGGAAGGGCAGTCGTGTGTGTGGCATTTGGTGGGAGGAAAAGAGTCCTGGGCACCCAAAGCCTCATCTATCCAGCACACCTGACCTCCCTCCCTGCCAAACAGGTGCAGCTTATAGCCAGGTCTCAGTTATTGACCCCTCGACCCAAGACCCTGGCGCTGACCTCGCCTCTCCTCTACCCTTCAACTTCCCATCTGATCTGGGAGCAGTCTTGTGCCGCCACCTTCACAGTCTCCTAAAACCCCGCCAACTGTCAGGTCTGCTAGCCGGAGCCCTGCTTCCTCCTTGCCCCCAAATCACCTCCCAGATTAGTAGAAAACGAGATTCTTTTCACTCCAGCGTGCACCCAGACTTCTGCGCGGCTCGTCTCTTCCAACCACGGGCTGGAATAGCATCTTGCTAGTGAGGGTTTCTCCAACTTCCTTTTTCCAAATGGCACTCCCAGGCCAGCCCAGTGCTCCGCCTCCTGCCCACTCCTCCGTCCCCTGTTCCATGCCTAACTGGCCATTCCATGGCATCATTCCCAGTGCTGTGTGGTGTCTGTTTCCCCCATTATACTGCAGCGGCCGCAAAATCAGAGATGAGTGCGCTTTGTTCGTGATGACGCACACAGTGCTTAGTATCCTTCCTGGTTCACACAGTTCAGAAAGTGCTGCTGGGCGACGGGGGCCCCTGCGGGTGGCAGTGTGGTGGGCACCTGGGTAAAGGCCTACATCTCTCCCCACCAAGGGAACAGCGGCTGCTCTTTGTCACCTCAAGGGGGCGCTCACCAGCTCCCCCTCCTTGCTGCCCCAGAGTCTGGATCCCCGCTCTACAGTTTTACCCCAGCACTCACCATCCACCGGGTTGAGGTAGTCATGGAGATGGGGTGCGCCAGCAGCACCCCCACTCTGCACCAGCAGGTCCCCGTAGGGCGCGGGGTGGCCGGCCATGAGTGTCATCTGGTGGTAATAGTCTGAGGGGTTGGTGCCTGGGGCGGGGAGGCCGAAAAGGCCCCTTTCCTTCAGGTGCTCGTGGGCCACTGTGGGACAGGAAGAGAAACAGTCAAAACCTGGCACCAGCTACATCCTTCCTGACCGAGGAAAGAAAAGAAAAACACACAGCC